>JANHFN010001772.1:53465-66300 GCA_032468175.1 Toxicocalamus goodenoughensis | reverse complement strand
AGTTGGGCTGAGCTTGATTGCTGATTACTTCACAGACATCTATACAGATTCAGAACAACAATGTAATAAAGTGGTTTGCCATTTTCTTACATGAAATGTGTTTTTCAGTACCTAGTCACCTAGTCTAGATAGCTTATAGCATTCAGATCTGGTGGTCTTCCACTCAACAACTAATCTGCTTATCTTCTTTTATCTTCTAAGCTCAGACTAGGTCAGCACCTAATGCTACCTGCTGATTCATGCATATGCATTCACATATGTAGGCATCCATATTAGAAGATTCATTTTATGCTTGTGTCCTCTTTTGCTCTCTTTTTTTGCTGGTGTATATTTCGGATGACCAGGCCATTCTTTCCATGGCAGGCCCTTAATTGCTAACCTCTGTAGCACTTAATTCCAGAAAGCTATGGGTAGTCATGGAATGATTAAGTGATGCCTTCGCATCTATCTGTCAGTGCATGGTAACCAGATGTCCTCCAGATGTTATTAACTACAAGTCTCACATGCCCTTTCAATTGCCATATGCCGATTGCCTTATCCCATATTGGTTGATGGAAGTTAAAGTGCAAAACACATAGAGATTACCAAGTTGCCTGGTTCTGCCCTAGAAATTTGTTCTTTATCAACCCATATTTTTAAAACATGAAAAAACACTCTTTAACACTTCATTTCCAGTCCCTATAAAAACCTGCATTTATTCTCATGTTTTCCCCAAGTTTACTTTCTGTCCCATCTTGAGCCAATTAATGAAATGTGAGAAAGACAGAAAACTATGTGCAGTGGAAAGACAGACATCTTGACATATTAGTCTTTACAAGTGCAGACAGCTTTCATTTTTCTTCATTTTTTCCTTGCTAAATTGATTTTTGAAGTGTTTTGAATGCACATGCCTCACTTAAATTTCTGGCTGGCTACAGCTTGCAATCCCAATTAATGATCTGGAAGGCTAATAATTGAAATGCTGATCATGTGACAACCCTTAAGTCTGTTCCTCAAACAAAAATCCCATTAATTACGCAAAAATTCATCACTTAACAATGTTTTTTAAAATAGTTTTGGACATTCAGTAATGAAAGAAAGTTAGCTAGGACTAGCTGAAAATATGATGATGAACCTAATAAAGATTAATTTTAAGTTTCATTACCAATACTGGGCATTTATGCTCTTTCATAAATCATGTAAGATTATATAAGAATTTCTTAACATTATATTGCATCATTTTCTATGCTGCTGACTTTTACACGTTGCGTATTCCTTGTTCTATTATGCAAATGCTTCTGGCCTACCTTTAACGTGGCAATGGGGATCAGGGAGGATCAAAAAACAAAACAAAAAACAAATGGTAGCTTCCATCATGTGGTTGTAGTTGCTTTTTTGACTACCTGAATTTAAACTTGGAATCCAGTAGATCTAGAGACCATCTGTTTGGGAATAAAAACTGAACAGTTCAACCTTCAGAGACACGGAGCAGTTTTTTAGTATCCAATAAAATAAAATCCAATTTTTTAAAATACCCTTTTTCTTTTCCTTCTGTACACTGAGTTGATTAACAAAAGACATGGATAGAACACCTTAACATCTTGTATTTATTATGAAAAGAATAAATTGTCAAAATTTATCATCTCAAATTTACAATCAGTCTTAACGTTCCAAAACATTTTAACAGGACTTGTATTCTATACAGGTAGTGCTTGACTTACAGTCACAATTGAGCCAAAAATATATGTTGCGAAGTGAGACACTTGTTAAGTGAGTTTTGCCCCATCTTATGACTTTTCTTGCCACAGTTGTTAAGTGAATCCCTGCAGTTGTTAAATTAGAAACCTGAATGTGAAGTGAATTTGACTTCTCCATTGAATTTGCTCGTCAGAAGGTCACAAAAGTTGATCACATGACCCTGGCACACTGCGAACATCATAAATATGAGTCAGTCAATTGCCAAATATCTGAATTTTGATCAAGCAACCATGGGAATCAGTGGTGGGTGTGGCTTGGTGGACATGGCAAGGGAAGGACACTGTAAAATCTCCATTCCCTCCCCACTCTTGGGGGAAGGTTACTGCAAAATCCCATTCCCTCCCCACCCCACTAACCTGCCTTCCAACTCCATTCTCCTGTGCAAGGCAACAAAAGAAGACCCAGTTGGTCAGGGGAGACTCGGGAGGCAGAGAATAGATGGGGGCAAAGCCAGTCAGAAGTGGTTCTCCGAATTACCCAAAATTTCTGCTACTGCTTCTCCAGAATTAGTCAGAACCTGCTGAATACCACCTCTGGTAGGAATGCTGCAAAGGTTGTAAGTATGAAACACAATTGTAAGTCACTGCCATTGTAACTTTGAACAGTTATTAAACAAACTGTTGTAAATGGAGGAGTATCTGTCAATATTTCCCATCAATATGATGAAGTCAGTTTGGCATGACAGGAGCTGCGATCCAAATGGAGGGCACTAATTAGGAACATCTCCCTTAGGAGATTTAAGCATTTTATAGGAGTGGTATCCAAGAGAAAATAACTGTATTTTTATCCAGTGTTTGCGATGTGCCAGGGTCATGTGATCAACTTTTGCGATCTTCTGACAAGCAAAGTCAATGGGGAAGTCAGATTCACTTAACAACCAGGTTTCTAATTTAACAACTGCATTGATTCACTTAACAACTAATGCTAATACTAATGCAACAAGCGTTAGTAGAACTTTGCCCTACATCACATTCCATTTACACGCTTCAGAGAATCCTGAAAGGTATCAGGTAGCAAATAAGGTAAAGAATTCATACATTAGAGTTTGTGGACATACTGTCAGACGAACCAGATGATTAGACTAGAAAAGCAATGGTGCCGGGTTCAACTCAATGCATTAAGCAATGTTTTTTATTGAATAAACCACAAGTAGTCGGATTGCAAAATTTAAAAACATGCTAAGACAAAAGCAGCTTAGCAGCACAACGTCTGAACCAGATCAAAGTTGGATATTGTGTAGGACAGATTTCTCCCTTTGCTAAAGATTAATATATTTGACTTATCATTGAAATATAAACATTAAACAAAGTAGGTCAAATATTTCCTAGTTCTTAATTATGGACAATTTTTAAATTGATATGTTCAGTGAATGATCTCATAAATCCATTAAAGTGATTAAACTCTCTTAAATACTTCTTCTGGGCTCCAGAACAAGCCGTGATATCAAATGAATCATGATGCCACCGTGCAAATAACACACATGATATCATCACCTGCCCCTTTACAAGTGACTTTGTATTTCCTCTTTACCCGTGTCTTGTGACTCCCCTTTGCCTTTATTGTATATCCAATTGCATTCTTGCAGCAAGTTAATTCTTTCAAGGCACATCAATCATTTCTAAACAGCCTTTCTGTTTAATTTGTTTGCACTATTCGTCATCTTAGCCCTCTGTAAAAAAGTTGTGCTGCTATCTATTTCTAGAGCCAAAACCTACTGAATTCCATGGGGTGTAGTGCCAGATAAAGTGTTCCAAATTTCAACATGACTGTATAGGAAACTGAAAAGGAGAATTAAAAGGCCCGAGATACACAGCTGTCCCAAATTTGTTTTCATTAAGATTCAACTGTGGTAAATCCAGAGGTGGGATTCAGCAGATTCTGACCAGTTCTGGAGAACCGGTAGCAGAAATTTTGAGTAGTTCAGAGAACCAGCAAATACCACTTCTGATTGGAGATTTTACAGTATCCTTCCCCTGCCACGCCCACCAAGCCATGCCCACAGAACTAGTAGTAAAAAATTTGAATCCCACAACTGGGTAAATCAAAGAATCTATGGACCACACTAATATTATTGGATGTGTAGATTCCCCACCACCCTCTCCTCACAGATTTCCCATGAATGAAAGCAAATCCCACAACCAGAGCCTTGTTCAGGCATTCTGCCTAACCAGGAATATTTGCTCACAGGGAATGAGGATGGGACTGCGTACTCTGACTTACAAGTAGACTGCTTTCCCAAAGCAAACAAAACACTTTATGACTTCAATGCAATGTGTGAATTCAGTCAGTGCTTGGGTGGGAACTAGAAGGTTCTGCAGAGATCATCCATAAGTTAACTCTCAGCAGTCAAACTCAAGTCTGAATATACAGTATATCAGCACTTTTGGAAATGTTATATATGTCTCTCATTATGTTTTGGCTTTTGCTTTCTTTCCAAACTACTATGGTCTTATGTCTTGTAAAATTGAAGAACAACGCAAATGTTCTTAATGTGTAGCATGCAGCCACAATTATGCTAACTTGTGTCCATCTTCATAAGCTACTTAGATGCTTCTGTTTGGTTAACATGTGAAGCAAAATTCTGAACCACTTGGGCACTTGGTCTGATGCAGAAGACTCTTATAATTTGCATTATGAGCCAAGTATTGGTGTGCACCAGTGGTGGAATTCAAATTTTTTTTACTACAGGTTCTGTGGGTGTGGCTTGGTGGTGTGGCAGGGGAAGGATACTGTAAAATCTCCAGTCAGAGATGGGATTTGCTGGTTCTCCAAACTACTCAAAATTTCCACTACCGATTCTCCAGAACTGGTCAGAACCTTCTGAATATCACCTCTGGTGTGCACATGCACATTCTGCAGAACTGTAGGTAAACTCAAAATCCCTGTGCTGTCCAGATAGCATATAGTTAATGGGAATTGGCATAGTTAGTTAGGAATTGGGAGCTGTCCCTTTAAGGTAATGCATCATGGTAATTGTAGTTAAGGTATACTAGGAAATGTAGTCCATGTCATGTGGCCACATCTGTAATCCTGATTGGTCACTATATTGACCCTTGGTGGGTTGGAGGAGGTTCCATCACTCTTGCCTGAACCCAGCATCATGCTGCTGCTTCACCCCCTTGCTCCACTATTATTGGAATGAAAAGAGAACTATTCTTTTACACCAGAAAGTCAGTTATGCAAAGAGTTGGACATTGAGATGAATCTTGACGTAACTGTAAGTTATATTGAGGATGCCTGATGAACCAATAAAAAGGCTTTGTATGGATGCTTTGTGGAGTTATCTATCTGCCTTTATACATGCAGTCAGTAATTATAGAGGACAGAATAATCCTCCCTCCCCAAACTGGGGAAAAAATCTGCAGGCTTTTAAAAAATATCTACTTTTAAGTATCATTCTATTCTATGTTCCCATTACCTTTAAAACTGCTTACCAAATAGTATATCCTTTAATTTAAACTTCCTTATTTTCTACTTCACAATCAAGGGAGTTTGCACATCCTCTTTCTCTCTCCCCCCCTCCCACCTCTGTGTTTTTCCTTTGCTAAATGCTCCTCATCCCACATAGACAGTTAAAAACGAGATTTCATGAAATGTAACCTTAGGATGAAAAGAAAACCATGCCAGTTTCAACATGAAGCCCAGAAAGGGAGATCAAACCTTGTTTTATTGTGCATAAATCAGAAGCAAAAACTTACATTGTGATTAATGTTCAGTATTATTTCTTTCATGTAGACCCTCTAAGCTAAGTGTTATTACGCAGTACTTGCTTTTTTAAATTTATAGAGTTTGAGCAAAAGTAGCCTCTGAGCTTTTCCACTAACGAGCAAGATTTACTACTGGTTGGGAAGAAAAGGGATATCTGATGGTAGGGAAGAGAACTTCTTTCTTTCTGGGAGGACAAAGTACAACCCGAAGCAAGGCAAGGCAATTGAGACTACAATTTTAGCTGAGTCTCTCTGTGTTTCCCAGTGTTCTATTTCACAAGCATTATTTATCTCTGCTGGGCTTGGCTAAATCAATCCAGACAAATAGTTCTGCCTAACAACTTCACTATCTCAGCCAGGATACACCCTTTTGCTAGTGGAATTCATTGGGCAAGCAAACCAATTGCAACATGGGCAACAGCTCTTTTCCCTCTAGTTATTATTGCAGAAATAAATGTGTGCAAAGCTGCAAGCATAGCATTGCTTTTCTGAGACAGTGACATGACACGAGTATTTAACAATGACAACAATAACCAGCTGTGGAGAGCAGCTTTTGACATGCCCTATGAATTCTTCTCTTGACAGACATTGCCCTCTCTGTAATAGATCTCAGCAGGAAAGCTAACTAGGCCATTCAGAAATGTCCACAAAATCATTTTGTATACTTATGATATGATTGCATCTGATAGAGCCATTTTTAAATGGTTTTCAATGGCAAATGTATGCTCCCTTTGGGAAACCCTAGCGTGGCAACAATCTAGCCCACAGTAGGAAAATCACTCCTGATGTAGCTTAACTACAATTCCTAGCATCTTTCAGAACCATGGCCAATGATGAGAACGTTAGTACCTTCACACATTTGAAATGGATAGAGCACAAAGGAGGGGAGGGCTTTCCATGGAAATAGTTACACTTCTAGGTATCATGGAAGGCATTTTTCCATTTATTCATTATCTGTGGGTGCCAGAGAGAATAGCTACTTAGCATTAGGAAGAGCGATGGCTCATCAATTAAAGACCAAGAGCCTGGGTTTGAGACCTGAGTGCTGCAGGATGGGGTGAGCTTCCATTCCTGCCCCAGTTCCTGTCTACTCAGTAGTTCGAAAGCATGCAGATAAATAGTACCACTTTGATGGGAATGTAACAGCATTCTATAAGGTCTTTGACTAATGCTGGGTCCCTCGGCTAAGAAATAGCAATAACACTTGGACTTATATATAGCTTCACAGAGCTTTACAGCCCTGTCTAAACAGTTGTACAGAGTCAAGCATATTGTCCCGAATAATCTGGGTCCTTATTTTACTGAGCTCAGAAGGATGGAAGGCCGAGTCAACCCTGAGTCTGGTGAGATTTGGACTGACAAATTGCAGTCAGCTGGCAGTCAGCACAAGTAGCCTGCAGTACTGCATTCTAACCATTGCGCCACCAATGGAGATGAGCATCACCTCCTAGAGTTGGAAACAACTGGGCAGAGAACCTGTACCTTTTACTTAGCCTTACTCACCACCCTTACTTACCCTTACTAACCAGGCTCGGAGAAGACTGCATTACCACTCTGACATAATAGTCTTCTTCAATGTGGTATCTCCCAAAATTGGTGAAACTATTGAATCCAGAATTACCAGTTTTCCAAATGATCAGCTTTTTGGTCAAGCTGTTTGGGACTATGGAAGTTGTAGTCATAACACATTTGCTATCAGCTTGAGGAAGTTTCCATTAATTTAATTAATTTAATTTAATTTAATTTCTATACCGCCCCTCTCCCGAAGGACTCGGGGCGGTGTACAGCTAGATAAAAACATGTGATATAAACAGTAAAAACATGATTAAAATGAAATATTAGAAAGCTGACAAAATTAAAAGACCTAAGGCCCTAAAACAAATTTAAAACCCCAAGACCCAAAAAACAAATTTAAAAACTAAATTCTGTTGGTAGATTTATAAATTACAATACAACAATAGTTTCCATGAAGATTAAATGTGATTAATATAATTCAATGTAAATTGCATAACATGCGTACATTTTCAAAATGGCCTATTTCCATTCTTTTTTTATACTGAGGACTAACACTTTCTATATTTCTAATAAAGAAACAGCATGCTATCCCAGGGGTGTCAAACTCGTGTTGTTACGGTATCATCACATGATCTATTGGGACTTTTTCTCCTTTGCTAAACTGGATGGGGACCGGGTCAGCACGTGATGCATCCAGCCTGAAGGCTGCAAGATTGACACCCCTGTGCTATACATGCAGACACATCAGATTTAATTCCTGCCTTTTCAGTGAAAGATCAAAGCAATTGGGCTTGAAAATAACTGCTATCAAAGTAGCATTGTCAAACTGGCAATATATATTCTATGATGTACGGTACTTATGTAATGTGTAGAGTCACATGTGAGGCAGCTGTATTCAGTTGTTCTTCAAGATAGATTCGAGGGATGCAACTCAGAAAGCTGGGTAGCTTCCATCTCAGTGCCCCAAATCAAAGGGTCGAAGTAGATTTGGTTTAACACAGTTGCTTTGTTCTGGTAGAAAGGGGAGGTGCCTCATAACATATGCAGAGACTTCTTTAAATGTCCACCTTGAAGTGGAGTGACTCCAGTCCAGAGCTTCAAAGGAGTCCACTGCTTCAATTCTGTATCTTTCCCTGAAGGGGATGCCTTGATGGAAACTACATCAGTTGGAAGCACTTCTTTGAAACTTCACATAATCCCAACTTTCAAACTTTCAAAGCTTGGCAATATCTATAGGAAGATATAGTAGCTGTCTTTCTCCCAGATCACTAGTTTTTAAATTGTTTGACCCAATTATTCCTTTTTGCTAGTCTTGTATAATGTCAGTACCTCCACACACAAAGTTGTTTTACACAAATGTCTTGGCAGAGGCAATCTCAAATTGGACCCTAGAATTAAAAATGGTTCTATTACACCCAAGATGCCTCCAATTTTTCCAAATTTAAGAGCCACCGCTTCAAAGCAAGCGTGTTATTATCACATGTTAGGTTATAGCCCCATTGGGGCAGGTTTTCTCTTTCATTTATGCAAAATGCTACGGGTACTGTTGAAATCAAGAGTGAACAACTATTGCAGTTAAACCATATACTTGTTTTTAGCTTTTTTCAACACGGATGGCTTAATTATGCTTTTTGAGTCATGTTCATAAATGCTTCAGTGAGTTGTTGTGCGATAGACTACTGTAGTGTAAAAACCAAAACCACTGCTCAGTTCTTTTTTTCCTGACAAAGAAGAATCTGTTAGATACATGCATATGTAACTTTCTTCATTCTTTGTTCCTACCTCCATAGTTACTTCAGCATTAATTACTTGACTTCTGTTGTACCCTTAGTATGCACAATTCACTTGTGGGTTTAACTACCTTTGTCATCTCCTGATGCTCACTTTGTGCATAGGAAATGAGTCCGAGTCTGCTTTCAAGGTTTTCACTTAAGTAAAATTTAATCATTTAATTTATATCTTGCCTTTCTTCTCCGAAATGGTACTCAGGGCAATTAACAAAAGAAATAGGCAAGAACCATTGAAACATAAACATTTAATTAAAAAAACACTATATAAATTTCTATATAAAAGAAATAAACAGTCTCTGCGGAGTTAAAACCTACTTCAGCAATCAAATCAGCTTAAAATACCCAAATCCTGCATGAATAAAAAGGACTTTGCTTGTTGGCAGACAGACAAGAGAGCAAAAACTAGCTTGGCTCCCTTGGTGACCGCATTCCCTCCAAATGTGCTTCTGACAATTGCTGAACAGAAAGTGGCCTCTTCCCATGAGCTTAAAATGGAAGCAGGTTAATATATTTTCATGCATTTTTCAAAATAGCCTCATCTCAAGTCTGGCAACTGTTGCAATAAAGGAGTACATGTTTCATTTGAATGGGCTTGGTCAATAATCTGGTTTTAGCCTTCTGGATCAGTTCTTCAATGTTTCTGAACCCTTTTAAAAAGCATCCTGTATATGACACACCATATGAATATCATTGCGAATAGGTTTGGCAGATCTGGGAATGGCTGCATTGATAGAGTTACTTTAGTTGTACAGATAAACTCCTGGTCTTTGCCAGAATACTTTATCTAGCCAAGCTTAACATAGAATGGAATGGAATAGAACAGAACAGAACAGAGCAGAGCAGAGCAGAGCAGAACAGAACAGAACAGAACAGAACAGAACAGAATAGAATAACGGATTTGGAAGGGACCTTTGAGGTCTTCTAGTCCAACCCCCTGCTTAGGCAGGAAATCCTATACCACTTCAGACAAAGGGTTATTCAACATTTAAAAAAACTTCCAGTTGGTTTCAGTGGCACAGATTTATTGTAAAGCTACTTAACATTGCTACTCAAAGTGTATTAGTCTTGAAAATGCTAACTGTTTATACATTTCCCCCTAGAAAAGCATAATTTAATCGTTCAAAGAATAATGACACAGGGTTACTTTTTTGCTTTGTGTGTATGTGTGTACCTGTTTGTGGTTGTGATGGAACTATACCTTAGGTCAGGACTAGTTATGGATCATACAAACTGGGCCTGCCATCAACATTTGTATCAGTCTGTGAATCTCACTGTTTTGGTTTTCTCTATTTAATCAGATGATTCTATTGCATTAAATCACTGCAAAAACTATGGTTTTAGTGATTTTTAAAAAGGGGGGGTACTGTACCATAGTTTAACATTTTATCAGCTGATATCTCAGTTGTGTCTGCTTCCATTTTTCAAATTTTTAATTCCCGTTCCTTCCTTTATTTTGGGAAGAAGCATCAGAATATTTCCGCGACCACACTGTATAAAATTAGGGACTGGTTTTGCCCATAGCACTTCTAAATTTTTTTCCCTATTATTGAACTATCCCAATAAGCCCTTATTATATTTCAAGGTGGATTGCAATGCTCATTCTTCAGACACATTGCTCCATGAAATGGGATAGCCTATGAACTGCAAGTAAGATCGGTAACAAATGACACTAGGAGCAAATAACTATTTCTTTCCTGTGGCAGAAACAATTTGTTTTGTTTTTATTTTTTTAAAAAAGGGATGGGTGGAAAGAACCATCTTTTATAATAACAAGAAAAGTTACAAACTGCCAAAAACGAGAAGCCTTTTACCCACAAAACAGAACAAGGATGAATTTCCTTAGTCCTTTATATAGCAGGACTTCTGAAGATTGTAAGTAACAACTGTGTGATTCTTTCATCGAGTAATCTGCATATACAGTAACCAACTTCTCTTGATTCCTTTCTCTTCTTCTAACACAGTCCTGATGGAATGAAATGAATTGAAAGCAGCAGGTTTACATCTCAGGAGCATCATTCTGGATGCATCATATCTACACAGAGGTGGAGGGAGAACAGTTATCAAATCCCCATGCTGCGGTACCCCTATAAATGCCTTCCCTTTTGTCCATGAAAGTTTCTAAAGAATAAAATTGAAGCACAAAGAAGTGGGCACACTAGGGAGTGAATGCAACAGCATTTCCTTAATCCATGTGGATAAAAAAACATGAATGTTTTGATTCAATAAAGGGTCTTCCTCAGCATGCTGAATTAATCCCATGGATTATTAAAACACTGCTGTATTCAATCTTTCGATCTTCTTTTGCCTTTTTTTTCCTTTTATTGTTCTCTACAGCTATACTAAAATAAAAAGAGCATTTATATGAACATCATAGTCATTGAAATGATTGAATTTCTTCCCTTAAATCTACATATTCCCCAAATGTTTCCACATTTGTGAGAATGGAGCAGAGAGATAGCTTTACATTGTGTCAAACACTTTTATTGATGCCATAAAAATTGCCATTAAATCAAATATGCTTTGATACCTAAGTCCAGCATGTTGTTCCGTTAAAGACTGACAATTTAGCAACGTGTGTATAGTTTGTAGTGTTTTGCTTATAGTTTTTTGTTAACTTTCTATCTTTTCATTAGTATTCCATGTTATAATATTTTAACAGATTTTCTTCTTTTTAAGTGGTTTTAATTGGTGCTGTTATTTGTTAATTGAGAAAGCCTGACAAGACATTTTGGGATGCTACTTATTTTCCAGATAAGAACAGCAACATGAACTTCTTTCAAGGAGTTCGCTAATAGGAAAAAAAAAGGACCGAAGAGTAAAAAAAACCTCAAAAAAGTATTTGAAATGAGATGTATCCCAGGTTACTAATCCATCTGGATTCAGGATTTATCAGATTCTTGGGAAGATGATGTAAGGCCAATATGATTTTGTTTTTTGTTTTCCAGTCCATTCACATGACCCTTCAGGTCTTCATTTTAAAGAGAAAGAACGCATAAAAGAGCAGTTCATTATCATTTACTGTATTTTAGTTTAAATAATACTATCCTGTGCATTTTGATTGTAACTGGAAGACGGTTTTAATAAAACTTTGGCAGCACTGGTCTGCAGATACTAAAACTCCTTCAACTATTTATTGGCAAACTTTAAATTAAAAAAAGGATAATTGTGGCTTGGTAACCATTGCTGTTACTTGTACCACAACAGCAGCAACAGGATAGTACTATGATATCATACTTTCTACCTTATATCCTCCTACACCAGTGTTTCTCTGACAATTGTAAGATGTGTGGATTCTGGAACGGGAATACTGGAAAGTGAATTCCATACATCTTAAAACTGCTAAAGTTAAGAAACATTCCAGTATATCACAATCTATCCTCTTAACCGAATAAGAATATTCAGTTCTGTGACTAAAAGCCTGATGGATGCATGGGACTCTGAGCATAGTATCCTTTATTCTCTACGTTCAATCCTCTCCTCTTCATGCCAATCATTCTTCAACAATGAAACTGTATTTTTAAAAGTCTCTCCTTAGCCAGAAATTGAGACTAGTGCTTTTGAAAGATCAAAAATTGAGTCTGAAACAGAAACTTATACCTTTCCACCACTGATGTGTCTTTTTTTAATCAAATGGAAATAGAAAGATTTGGTCTGTATTGTCCATTGAGGGAGCTTGATGGAGTTGATCTCCCCTTACTCAGTAGGCCAAAAAACCATGCCATTTGGAGGTGGAAAAATCAAGGTTATAGGCAGGGGTCGACTTCAAATTTTTTAACAAAGGGTTCTCTGCCCAGTTGCTTGGTGGGTATGACCATGGTGGATGTGGCCTAGTCAGCCTCCTGCACCATGGTGTGGGGGGCATTTTTGCCCTCCCCGGGCTCCGGAGGCTTTCCTGAAGCCTCCAGGAGAGCGAAAATGGCCTCCCTGGGCTCTGGAGGCTCTCTGGAAGCCAGAAACTGGCCCATTTCTGGCCTTCCCAAACTTCCATGAGGTCCATTTTTCACCTTCCCTGAGCCTCCATGTGCGCTCTGCACTTACCTGCATCCAAAACAGGCCATGTGGGAATTCTTGGGAGGGGAGGGGCGG
>JANHFN010001772.1:28918-41135 GCA_032468175.1 Toxicocalamus goodenoughensis | reverse complement strand
GAAGCTGAAGTATTCATTGACAGGTAGGACATTGCAATATATAATTTTATGTACTATACTTAGATTGAACCGAAGGCAGCATAGTTCTAGGTTGTCTGGATTCTAAAATTTCAAGTCTGGTGGCATAACGTATTCTGCTACGAATAGAGGAGTGGAGAACTCTTCTTGTGAAATATTTCTGAAGTTTCTCATTGTATTAAAATCAGATATGTAATGCGGGTTCCAGACTGATGAGTTGTATTCAAGTATTGGTTTAGCAAATGTTTTGTATGCTCTAGTTAGTAGAGTGATATGGATGATACCTACAAAATTTTCCGCCCATTTGTAATTATTTAGAGTTTTTGTGCGCATCTATGTTTTGATTTTCTTTTTCCTGTCAAGCCATTCCATATCTCATAACTTTCAGGTTTCTAAAGATGATGTGTTTTACAAAAGCCCTACCATTGTGGGGGTGGGAATAAACGAAGGCAAAAAAAAATCATACTCTGCAAACCATCCCCATCTCCTGCAGTGAGCTGCATTTAAATAAGACAGTAATTACATGCTTCAAAGACCCATCATTATAATACAAATGCAAGAGACACACATCACTTAAATGAAGAAAAAATGAACAACAACTTAAAAAATGACTTCAAAGTGTTCTTGGAATTCTTTTCTTCCTTTATGGAGCTAATTCAAACTGAACTTGTCTAAATTAAGTCTTCCAATACTGAGGCTGGTGGACACCTGCAGCTATTAATGATGATGTTCACATTCTCATTTGGACATTGGTATAAATAGCTGCCAAAGAACATTCTGGCATGTCCAGTCCAAAATGCTATGCATTGAACCAGTCACTGATGGATCTTCCACTTCCAAAGGATATTTATCCTCACATAGATACATTGATACATTGCAAATCATCTGGTTGGGTTGCTCTGTCCTACCAATATCTTGGGTAAACACAGAGGAAATAGAAAAACTTTCTTTATACATCTTTTATGACTCCATTCCTGGCAGAATTGGAAAGAATGCTGTTTATTCTTTGTTCATTGTTTCAGGGCTCAGATGCATCTTCCCTTCATAGTCAAGAACGTTCCAGCATAAGATTGTATTTTGCAAGAAATCTGATAATCGAGGAGGAAAAGAGGGGGTTATGTTGAGCATATGCTAAGCTCTCCATAATCCCCAAATGTCATGTCAGAGGGAACCAAGAACAGAGTGTGCTAGTGATAATTCTATCAAACACTTTTCCAAAGTTTCTCATTGGAAGGCTGATTCTAGTTCCTTGTTCAGTGTGTTCTATGAGTGCCATTGCTGGACAATAATGAAGTAGTGGAGTGGATGTCTTAGACTTTCTTGAATCACAATTTTGCTTCTTACATGAGAGTATCAGCACAACCATGGCATTTTCATCCCCACAGTAGCATAAATGGAGTGATAGTTAATAATATTTGACCTCCTATAATATATAAGCCACAAGCTATTGTTTTCATATCAGAAAAACAAGATTCCTTGTTGGTAAAACAAATCAAGCTACAATTTGGTGTACTGCAATTTATGAACCCAGTGAATGATTTGTGGCTTGGCCTCCTAGCTGCACTAGGTCTTATACAAATACCTTTACAAGAATGGTAGGTTAAGTGAACATAAAGTTTTAATTTCTTGATCTGATTTTAAAAAAAACAAATTAGAAGAGAAACCCACATTTACCTCTTTTTCTTTGTTTCCATCTGGTTTTGTTACTTCTACTACCTTTATTCTTTTGTTTTGTGCTGTTTTCCGGTTTTAATGTTGTTGTTTGTTGTTGTTTTACCATTTGTAAACTGTCCAGAGTTCCTGGGAATCTGGCAGCATATAAATTGAATAAGTAAATAAATAAAGATTTAAATGTGATGTGTACAGAGTAGGGAGATAGAATATCCTGCCACATTCAAAATTATATTTATGCAGCAAGGCAACAAGGCTTCGAGGGTGGCATGTAGGAAAGTAACTTTTTATGGGCTGAAAACATGCTGACCACAAGGTAGCATGAGAATAATGCTGTCATCTAGCAATTGTCCCTAGTTTTGGAGCCTGGATTTAGTAATAATCTTTAGTATTTGGTTATGGATAGGAAGGTTGCTCCACCTGGGATAAATGCAAACCATTTTTGTTAAAAGTGAATGGTGAGTAGTGGATGATTGAATATTAATGGATTCTGATGTGAAGTTTATAGTATAACATAATAAACTTATTTAAGCACTCTTATCTTAGTCTATAATAAGTTGGTTTGTTTTTTAACAGCTAGAGAGCTTTGTACAAGCTGAAGTTCTCCAAATGTACTATAATTATTTATATGATCAGATTTTCTTGGAAAAAGTAAAGGACAAACCTGAAAAAGAGATTCATAAGGATAACATTTTTAATTGGTTAAGTTTATAACTTTGTTTTACAAATGAAAATTCAAGAGGAAAACCATGAAAAACTTTACAAAAACACAAATCTAATAAAAATATCTAAAACCAAACAGTGCATGTACACTTATTTTACAGAGACAAATCAACTTTTTCATGTGAAAGTGTGCATTAAGCTAAATGTCCAAAATAAAGGGGGAAAAGTGAGGTTTTGAAAAAAAATCTAAAATTTTTGAAAAAGGAGACTGTTCTTTATAATAAAGAGAATATAGATACATGGTTAGGGAAAACTATGCAACTGACATTTTTAATTTTTATAAAATAATAATGTATCATCCAGAAACTGATTAATTTCAATTTTTTTCTGGCTTTTTCCATATTTTCTTTAAAATTCCTACTAAACAGATACATACATCTATAAAAGAAAATGTGAAAATAGAAGTGATAAAGCTGCATGCACAAAAGTAGCTGATTATTCTGTTGTTCAAAGACTGGGGCATTTAATCTACTATAATAGAGAAGAATATGCTCTGGCAGAAATGCTATAGCTCAAACATAAAATTAAATTCATAAGAAACATCAAGCAGTTTTGTACCTACAATGGTGGATCAGAATTGTTTTCAGAACTATGCAACAGTGACTGATGAATGGTCCTCAATTTATGATCGGTCACTTAGTGACCACCCAGTTATGACAGAAACTTTTGCTCACTGCAGTCGTGTGGTTGCATTTTAGGCACCTGGCAACCAGATCCCATTTATGGCTATTTGCAGTCACATGACTATAATTTACCATGTTCTTGTCAACCCTGAAGTTGGCTGAACTGTGGCCATTTTCTTTTTTGTAGTTTCTAGAGAGGTTTCTTTTCTCATTGCTTCAGGACTGACATAGCCTGGAGCGAAGGGGCCAGGGAGGAGGGTGTAGAAATTAGCTGGAGTGTTGTAACCAGAGGTGGTATTCAGCAGGTTCTAACCAGTTCTGGACAACCAGAAAATTTTGAGTAGTTCAGAGAACCGAAATTTTGAACAGTAGCGGAAATTTTGAATAGTTCGGAATATCACATCTGACTGGCCCCGCCCCCATCTATTCTCTGCCTCCCGAGTCCCAGCTGATTGGCTGGGTCTTCTTTTGTTTCCCTGCACAGGAGAACAGAGCTGGAAAGCAGGTTAGTAGGGTGGGGAGGGAATGGGGATTTTGCAATTACCCTCCCCCAGGAGTGGGAGGGAATAGAGATTTTGCAGTATTTTTCCCCTGCCATGCCCACCAAGCCACGCTATGTCCACCAAGCCACGCCACAGAACTGGTAGTAAAAAAATTTGATTACCACCACTGGTTGTAGCCTAAATAAAATTATTTCACTTGTGAATCAAGGACATTGGTGCAGGTGTCCAAAGGGTGGAGATTGGACTGTATGCTGATTGGACCATGTGACTGAGACTCTGGGAGGAAGTGATGTTTTACTTTTCATTGGGGAAAAATCTGGTGGCAACTTAGAGCCAGTTTTCCACCAGAAACATGCCAATTTGATATGTATGTCCTAATAAAATATTCTTTGAGGGATTTGGCTGCCTTGGAGTTCTTATTGAATGGGGTGTATTACTTGGAACCCTGATAGTTCTTTTTTGCTGGAAACTTGCTTTTACTTCTAGTTTTCAGCAAAAAAACAACAACCCTCAACTGTACAATTGGGTACAATGGGCTTCTTTATGACCATTACAAAAGATTGTAAAATCGGGTACAGTTGCACGGTGACTCGCTTATTGACTAGCACAATATGACAGTTATTTTGGACTCAAATACAGTTCATAATCAAGAATTTATTTGTAATGCTTCTTTTTTCCTTCTATTCTTATCTTCCTTGCTACCAATAAAAGCTTGGCATTGTTGTTACATGAGTTATCTTGCACAAGCAACAAGAGAATACCCAGTAAGCAAAGTAACTATCACTCACCAAAGTGTGGTGGTATCAAACACCAAAGCTAATCTGTCCTGACAAGACTTAAGCCTCAGAGCAATTATGTCTTCTTTTTTGCATTTTTTGATAAAAAAAATCTTTGAAGAAACTGTATTCCAGTTGTGATAAATGCAGGTATTTTTCTTTCTATTCTTTTTATCCTTTTTTGGAAAGGAGGAGTATTTAAAATGAAGTAAATTATACTTCATTATACTTAACTTAATTATACACCTGCAGCTTCCCTGAAGCCACAGATATGAAAGGAGCAATTTGCTAAAGAGTTGATACCAGTTCAGTGCTCCCAATTTTTAATTCTCACAATTTCTGGTAGAATTAATGGCTTCTATTGCATCCATTTTTCTCACTAGATAGATTATTGATTCAGGCTTTCATGGCCAGCATCAGTCCATTGGTTTAATGCTGAACTTGGCTATGGGCTGTGGTCTAATTATCTGCTACCTGTATATAAAGAGCAGTAGCTTGTTCCAAAGACACACCGATAAAAAATTAGCTTCTCTGAGATTTCTTCATGTCAGACCAATCACCTTTTCACTTGTATGAAGAACCAATTAGAAACTAGATTTCCAGAATTCCAATAACATGGTCCAATTAAGAGATTAATTTTGTTACCAATATAAGAGCTCAGTCAATTCCTGCTCAGTTGTCTGTGAGCTGCTAAGAAGTACAGTACAGATGCCAACCACAGGATGCAGCTGAAACATCAGGATATCAGATAACCAGCTTATCAACTGCCTCGTTCAGTGACCATTCAAAGTGCTTAGGAATCAATTCCCACATTTACAATCTCTGCATTGTCCCTCACTTCCTTGTGATTGCCGTTACACTCAGTATGCATAGTAGTATGTCTAACCCATTTTTTCTTCCTTTCTTCTTGTGGAAGAAGTTGGAGGGAGGGGGAAAAAGACAAGAAATCTCTATAGACAATTTCACCTGTGCTTGATTTTTTTTTCCTCCTCTGTCACAGAGGGGGAGATTGGAGAGAAAGAGAAAAAGAGAGTAAGCTGGCACACAATCAGGAATACGTTGGGATGTTTGCATAGCACATCCATGACTGTTGGCACCACCATTTTTCTTTTGATGTATATTTCCCATAGAGTGATGGCTTCCTCTATTGTAATCCCCTCTAATGAATGTAAATACAAACATTGCTTCCCTTCTTACTAATTATCCCAGCACAGAGGTGAACATTCCTCTGGGGAGTGGGGAAAAAGAAAAATACAGTTGTAGTCCTGCAATTTCACACATAGTGATTGCTTCGTTTAATGACAACTACTAATCCCAATTTGTAGTCACTAAACAAGGACTATCTCTAGTCCACTGTCTATTACACTGGAATTATCTCTTTTGGAAGCAAGCTTGTTCATTTCAGAATGCGGAATATGATTTACAAAAAAATGATGATGTTATCCATTTAGTCATGACTAATCTTGGCAATTCTATGGGCCAGGTCTCTCCACATCTTCTGATCGGGCACTACTTCTTTGAGTGGTTCTATGCTCTGGTGTCAGCTTTGATGGTGTCCAGCCACCATGTTCTTTGGTGAGCTAGTTTCCTTTTACCGCTAACTTTTCCAAATACAATAGAGAAATGCAACATGCCAAATTGCACTTAGTAACTCCCATCTTCAGAACTTGGAACATATAATCACTGCAGATTATTTGATGGGGGAACATTACTGACATCAAAGGTATGATTGTATTAATTCTAAAATAAAATGTAAGTAAATCAAATGTTATTTTACTTTGGTTTTGGCATGGTTCTCAATACAAAAATAGCTATATCCTTGTATGCTATATTCAAACACTAATTGCAATGACTCTTGGCAGGGTCAAATTTGCAGCCTCTCTCTCACTGGTAGGCTTTGAAAAGTTTAACTGGTGATGGTTTATTATCCATTTGTTTCAGGCCCTGAGGATGAACTGACCACGTTAACTTAAATATTCTGTGCAAGAATCTTGTGTCACAGCATGTTTACTGTAATGTTTCATCTAGCCTAGGCAAATCTGACCATTTGTGATTTCTAGACATCCTCAACTCTTTGCCACAACTCTTAAGACAACAGCTGGCTTACTATAAGATGCCATAAAACAAAGAAGAATGGAAGAATTTCTTCCAAACTGTCTGCATCTTCTCACATCTTCAATTTAAACAATCATTCAACTGTAATTGTATGACCCACTCCAGTAATGAAATGTTCATGCTAGACTGTGGAAATGCATAATACACACCCTGCAGAAAAATGTGGTTAGTACAGGTCGATAAGGCAGAGGCTAGTAAATGTTAACAAAAATGAGGGAAGGCAGCCAACTATTCAGGTGGTTAATTTATCTTACATTTAATACTGTCTTCATGATGGATTTGGGTCTTTCATGTCAGGTTTTTCCAGGCCATGATTAAGCAATGAACATTGGGAGGATTCATGTCCCTGTTTAATCATGAATTATTTGTCTGCATCTTTTTGGCTAATCTATTTCACAGGGTCATTATAAGAATCAGACAAGAATACTGCAATGTGTACTTTCTTGGACTCTGTAGGTGAAAAGCAAGATACAATTATGATCAACAAATTAAATAAAATATGGAAAAAGCTAACGAAGACAATAACAGATGTGTTTGCATGTCGTGGTAAGCTAGAATTTCAGAGAAATTGGCTCCCCAAAATGAATCAGAGTATTTATTCCCACTTGATTCCTTCTGAAAGTAGGAAAAAATAAATTTTGCTGAAAGCTGTTTCCATGGTTTGCTAGCTGAGAACCCTAATTTGTAGCTCTTTTAACAAGCCAGAGTTTGTTAAATAAATTAAATAAGAGCATTATTTCTAATTTCTGATCTCTGGCTTGTTGAAAAAAAATAATCAAAGAACCTATTAAAGACAAAATATTAAACAAATGATGGAAGAAATTTCAGTGATTGGTTTAATTCCAATAGCAATAGAAAATCAAATATGTTTGGTTACAAATCTAACCAAGCTATTTTTAACTGATTTTAAACATGCTTGGGGTAAACATATGTCCAAAATAAAAAATATATATTTTTTAAAAATGATATATAAAAAATAATACATAAATTTAAAAGAAAACACACACACACACACGTACACACACACACACACACACACCAAATATATTCAAAGGGAACTTGGTGGACTATTAGGTCTTTTTCTGCCATAAGTTTTCTATGTTCCTGAGTTTTAAAAAATTCTAGCCTACTGTAAAATGTGATCCCTTCAGTGCTTGTTTTACATTTTCATGCTAGACAGGAAAGCTAGTTCCCCAGGTTATTACCTAACTCTTTGGAATGAATTTATAAATATTTTTTTAAAATTTTTGATCTAATGTTTCAGTTCGAGATTGTCAGGGTTGAGAATCTCTTTCTCCAATACACAGTATAGTGTTTTCCCTGCCTTATTTCTTCACCAATGTTAGGAAATTCTAATTAGACCTGGAATTATATGTGCTACGGGACATTTGCCAAAGAAGATTTATTTGCTTGAAGTAACTGACTAATTTTGCTCACATTTACAATCAATTCATATATGTGTAATTTTATTACCCACCACTTGATATATGAAATAAAGTGTTGCAAAATATTCTGCTATCTTCTGGAATGTGTCTTTTGCTTTCTCAGTCTATAACCCCACCCCACCCCACCTCAAGTCCTTGGTTCCTTCCTTTCCAAGAATAGGTAGAACTAATTCTGCTTACCTTCTGAGACCAGTCCATGTGAATCTGTGCTACCACCAGCTAAGATTCTGTTATTCAACTATCTGGTTTATGGCTTGTAGAAAACGTTTTTCTACCAACATTTTAAAAAAATTCTACCCGACCAGTTCTACGTGACTAGTTGATTAACTGTATCTTTTATGTATCTTCTTTAGTTTTTGTGCCAAAGATACTTCTTTGAGATTAAACCAGCTCTCATAAAAATAATTAATGTTCTCATTATTCTTCCAGGTGAGATTACCCTGGTTCTCCAAAGGTATGTTTGGAATGAGATTTTCTGAATATTTTCAACATAACCAATGCATCTGGCATGCAATAGGTTACATAAAGCTAGACTATTTCAAAATACTTGGAAATGCAGCTGCCTCTGTAATGCATTTGGAAATTGCATTTGGTGCAGCATGTTGCAGCTAGCTCATTGGTTGGATTAAATATTTGATATGCATTGATATGCTGCTGAGCAGGGAGGGCAGCCTTACAGCAACAAGCCCAATTATTCTATAGAACAAAACTTCAATCAGAGGATCTTATAAACCATGTCTTGGTAATATTTATTTATTCAATGTATATAGCTGTCACCTCACATATATGCCAGATTGGCTCCCTCATCCATGATAAGTCATCCAGAGCACCTTTGTAGGGGAGATGGGCCATGTAAAAATAAATAAATTAAATTCATAATCATAAGTCTTGTTACAAGCTGACCTGCATTTAAAAGCAGTGGCCCTCTCAATCCCCTGCCCCAATCCACTGCTACCCCTTGTTCACTTTTGCCAGACTACGGCACACATTTGCCAATGCCATTCATATCATACATACAATAAAAAGTCCCCAACAACCCACTGATCCTGCAAGACACTAAACCACTCTGGGCATTCTACCTCTAAGGGGCCAAACACCCAAGGAAGAAGCGCCACCCACCCACCCCACCAGGGATCTTTGAGATGGCAGGGGAACACATCCAGGGGGGGGATTCTACAAGTTCGCACCTATTCGCTAGAATCAGTTGTTAACATTCAAAGCAGTTCAGAGAACCGGTTGTTAGAAGAAATTACTGGCCTAATCCTGTAAGGAAGGCAGGAAGGAAACATTCTGGTGTTGCTTACGGAAACTGCCTCTCCGTTCACCCTTTTTACATTCTTGGCAGGACTAGACTTCCTGTCTCTGGAACTTCTCTGAAGTTTTTTCCCTCCTTTGTTGATACTTTGCTTGTGTGGAGTGACCATTCAAACTTACAATGGTACTGAAAAAAGTGACTTATAATCATTTTTCACATTTATGACTATTGCAGCATCCCACAGCCACGAGAGGCCAGACGAGGAGATGTGTGCCTCAATGCGATGTTGAGTTGGCCATGCCCAGCCAGTCACATTACCACCAAGCCATGCCCACCAACTAAGCCACGTCCACAGAACTAATTGTTAAAAAAATTGAATCCCACCCCTGGAGATAGGTGATAGGAACGATGAGAAGATTAATAGTAATAGTAATGCAGACTTAGTAAATAGTTGGAGAGTGTGTGAGGGAATTATTAAAATGAATTATTGTAAGTCAAGGTCCACCTGTACTTGACTTACACAACATCATTCTCTCTGATATTTGTTAATTCGTGACTCTCTGTCTTTTGGGAGGCCCTCTACCATGGATTTTCTCCCAAGTGTGAAATCTTTGTGCCCATCTTAATGGTGTGGGGATGGTTTTAGGGGAACAAAATTGTCTTTGGCACATTATGTTCCACTCTGTGTTCACGTGGGCTTGTTATGGTTGTAAATACAAGTTTTTTTTTAATTGTGTACAGTTGTACACTATCCTGACCCGCATATAGATTGGAGAGCGACATAAATCAATTTAATACATCCATAAATCCCAAAACGAGGTGATTTTCTTTGCTCGTTATGGTCTCCTTCTACTTGGTAGATACCGAAGATTGAATTTTCTTACAAACAGCAGCGTGCAAACCACTCCTGGAGTCTCTTCCCACTCATGTTCTTCGGGGGAAATGTATTCCAGCAGAAACAACTGAGTCACACCGTGTGTCAGGATTCCAAGTAACACATCCCATTCAATAAGAACTCCGAGACAGGCAATTTCCTCAAAGAACATTTTATTGGGACATCAAGCAGGCAATGTGCCTGGTGGAAAAACCAGCTCTAAGTTCCTGCCAGTTTTACACCCAATGAAAAGTGAAACTTTGTCACTCCCCGCCTCACAGTCTCCAGTCCCATGGTCCAATCAGCATACAGTCCAATTGCTAGGTGACCTCAGTCTCCACCTTTCAAATACTTGCACCCACATCCTCAATTCCCAGGGGAAATAATTTTATTTAGGCTACAACACCCCGGCTAATCTCTACACACACACCCTCCCTGCAGTGGTGGGATTCAATTTGTTTTACTACTGGTTCTGTGGGCGTGGCTTGGTAGGCATGGTGTGGCTTGGTGGGCATGGCAGGGGAAGGAAACTGCAAAATCCCCATTCTCTCACCAACACTAACCTGCTATTCAGCTCCATTCTCCTGTGCAGCTGTCAGGATTCCAGCAGTTACCCCCGTTTAAATCATGAGTCTCGAGCCAAACTTCCAAAACTTCAAAAGGATTTATTGGGAGTAAACATGCCAGCACTGCCTGGGTGTAGCCAACTCTGAGACACATCGTTCATTGTCACCCTTGATCCTGACTTTCCCCCCACCCCCTGGGTGTATCGTAATTCATATTCTCCAATGGGACACATACATAGCCAAGAGTCATCAATTATGCTCTCCAGTTAGATATTTGCATGGCAGAAACTTTGGTCACCTAGTTACTATCTTTGAAAACGTTTATGGAATGCAGTTTCGGTTTTGCAAGCTACCGCACTTCTTCCCCTTCCCTTTCTGTTGGCAAATCTAAAAAGACCATAGAAATATTTTATGAGTTGACAGTAGGGCAACAAAAGAAGAACCAACTGATCATCTGGGAGTTGGGAGGCAGAGAATAAATGGTGTTGGCAGGGCCAGTCAGAGTTGGTATTGGCCGGTTCTCTGAATTACTCAAAATTTCCGCTACTGGTTCTCCAGAACTGGTCAGAACCTGCTGAATACTACCTCTGCCTCCCTGGCCTCTTCTCTCCAGACTGGGCCAGCCCTGAAGCAGTGAGAAGAAGAAACCTCCCTTGAAAAAAAAAACTACAAAAAAGAAAATGGCCACCGTTCAACCAATTTCAGGGTTGACACCGTGTGGTTGTTTCTGCTGAAATGCACTGCTCCGGTGTCTCAGCGAGTCAGGTGCTTGGATCCAAGAGAGCTGCTGATTGATTTTAAGAATCAATCAATTGACTGTCTTCCAAAGCACACATAGGTTATTTAACTTATTGAAGAGAAGAAGACCACCTCCAGGGCCCATTGATAAGATGGTTTATTGATTAAAGCCACAGTTCAGCCTCTCACAGAGCCGTGAAAATCCTGATTCAAGAATACCAGCCACACCCAGGAGCAGGCTTTAGATATACAAACCATTTGTCAGTCTTGAAAGTTATCCTTGGCTCTCTTCTGCTGTTTTTGCTCTGTTCTTTGTGGCTGCAAACCCAGAGGTTTTGCTGGACTCGGAATAAAATTTAATCTGAGTTTATTTACTGCAGTGCTTACTTATTTATAAAGTATTCTCCCTCTGCTGTCAGAGGAGCATGCATTTCTGAGTTCTACTTTTTCAAAAAAAAGAAAAAGGCTTGGAAATGCCTCCTTCCCAAATAATGGACAACCATTTAAATACAAGCCAGCCATGTGCAGCAGTTGCTGAAAAAGCCAACACAGTTTGACGGCAGGCTGCATAAACAGAGAGATAAAATCAAGATTGTGTGAAGTGTTAATACCACTTTATATAATGCCTTGGTAAGGCCACACTTGGGATACTGCATCCAGTTTTGGTTGCCACGTAAAAAAGATGTTGAGACTCTAGAAAGAGTGCAGAGAAGAGCAACCAAGATGATTAGGGAACTGGAGGCTAAAACATATGAAGAACGACTGCTGGAATTGGGTATGTCTAGTTTGATGAAAAGAAGGACTAGGGGTGTCATAATAGCAATGTTTCAATCTCTCAGGGGCTGCCCCAAAGGAGAGGGAGTCAAGCTATTCTCCAAAGCCCCTGAGGGCAGGACAAGAAGCAATGGGT
>JANHFN010001771.1:55299-80551 GCA_032468175.1 Toxicocalamus goodenoughensis | reverse complement strand
TGCCTCTACGGGGCAGACTTAGCCCCAAAATCATCCGATCTGGGGCACTCCAGCAAAAGAGCCCAGACGGGACCCGCGGTGCTCGCAGAGACCCGTCTGGTGACGAAGATCGTCAAACCGGAAGCCCCTAAAATAAAATAATGTTTCTGTATCCAGGAAGCTTTTAAGGTTTGCCTGTATATGAAAAGTTCCTTCTAATAAGATCCCTGTAGTCTGAAATACACTTTTTAAAACATCTTAATTATATTCCACATTCTTAGATATGAGTGACTGAATGTTTTAATAACATATCAATAGTGTGATCCTTCATTTTTTTCTGCAGAAAGATATTACAGTTTGGCGTAAGCCATCAGAAGAATTCAGTGGGTACCTGTAAGTTGAACTTTAATTAAAATATTTGTACAAGATTAAACTACATGTGCATGTATGTGTGCTGTCTTAATCAAAATAAATAATAAGATCTGCAGTATTAGAGTAAATGTAAAAATTGGGCATCCACAAGTACATTATTATCAGAATTATGATGTTTAGCATATCACAAAACTGTCTTAGGAAGATGAGAATTACACTGAGGTGACAGAATCTTGCAAATCAGCCTGTGTTTTCTTTTCCCTCCCTCTTATTCTCCAGAGATTCAGGAAGCTGGCCCAGTGTTTTTCTAAGATTTTTCTGTCTCCTTGGACTTAACACATGCTTCCTCATTGTCTGGCTTTTGTATGTGTTCTCTAAGATTATCTCCATAGCTCTTTACAATTATTTACTTGTATATCATAACTATAACATTGGATCCTAATCTCAAATGTCTCAATTAGCCATGTTTGAAGCATGTAAACTATATATTTTTGTTCAAGTGAAGGTAAAATACACCTTCAGATCAGAGGTGGTATTCAGCCAGTTCTGATAGGTTCTGGAGAAACAGTAGCTGAAATTTTGAGGAGTTTGGAGAACCGGAAAATACCACCTCTGACTGGCCTCGCCCCCATCTATTCTCTGCTTCCTGATTGGCTGGGTCTTCTTTGGTTGCCCTGCACAGAAGAACAGAGTTGGAAATAAGATTAGTGGGGTGGGGAGGGAATGAGGATTTTGCAGTATCCTTCTCCTGAAGTGGGGTGGTAATGGGGATTTTACAGTATCCTTCTCCTGCCACACCCACCAAGCTACACCACACCAGGCCCACCAAGCCATGCCCACAGAACTGGTAGTAAAAAATTTTGAATACCACCACTGCTTCCAGTTGGTTTTTCTGGTAAGTGTAATATACTGAATTATATGACACAGTATTATTATCCAATCCTGAGGAACCAGTAATTTTATAAGCTTAACTTCACCCCTTCAGATGGAATTTGTGCATAAACACTTGAAAGAGTTAGACCAGGAGTGTCAAACTCAATTTCATTGAGGGTACATCAGGGTTGTGTTTGACCTTGGGAGGCTGGGGTGGGCGTGGCCAGGGTGGGTGTGACTAACTCGATGGAACTCATTTCGGGGGCACCTATAGTGGCTCAAGGGCTCTGCCAGTGAAAATGGGCTCCAAAGCTCACTTTCGGCTGCGACAGCCTCCTGCAACACTCTGCCAGTGAAAACAGAGCTCAAGAGGACCCTATGCAGCCCTCCCAAGTTCTGTTTTCACTGGCAGAGGCACTGTGGGCCAGTCCTTCACTGTTACCAGAGCACCCATGTAGACCAGATCTAAGCACCTGCAGCCAGATCTGGCCCCTGGGCCTTGAATTTGACACTCCTGAGTTAGATAATTACTACAGAGGTTTATTGGTTTTTCAACTACTTCTAAAGACTTCTACGAATATCCTAATTTTAAGCTTTAACAGTTTTAAACCCTCTTCTGTTAAATCTGGTCTTTAGCTATAAAACAGAAGGTATTGTGGAAGATGTTACCAATAGAATAATAGATCACATACGTCCTGGACCTTACCGGATCAGCTGGGATAGCCTGATGACATCAATGGATATTGTTGAAAAATATGAAGAGGTAATGCATGGGCCATATTTCATGCATCTAGCACATTTTGGGTTTTCATTTATAGATCATAGCTATCAGGGTTCTGATTAACAAATGTAAGATGAATTATGTTTCAGTCAGTATGAAATTACTTTGTGTATATGCTATAAGTGACATTCTTACTTATTCCTGAGTTGGGGACCTCAGTAGGGCTAGTTAACACATCTGAAATCTGCCCACCCAATAAAGTACTTTACTGAAGCAAATCTGAAGAAATGAAGAAGGCACAATATGTAATTGTTTTAAAGGTCACAGTTGCAGAACACTAATTTAGATCTCTACCAATGAAAGGGCAAGTATAGCCTTTTCTCTCAAACTATTTTCTCCTGTACAGCACTTAATACTGGCTGAATATAATTTTCATGATCCTGAAAAGATTTTCTTGACCTTAGAACAATATTAATATAGGTATTTTTGCTTAGTGACAATAATTGGGAGCAGAATTCCCATCATTAAGTGATCCAGTCATAAAGTGCAATGTCACATGATAGTACCAATTAGTGATGACAGTCCCTAAGTTATCATTGATAAGCGAGTCACCATAGATTGTTAAGTGAGAACCTCACATGATCATGACTTCTGACGTCCTACCGGCTTCCCCAGTGACTTGGCTTGTGGGAAGCTAGCAGGGTAGGTGTGAAGGTTGCATGATCATGTGCAACAGTTGGAAATCTGGGCTGGTTGTCAAGCACCCAGATTTTGATCACATGACTGCTGGGGTGCTTCAACAGCCAGAACTTCAAGGACTGGTTCTAAGTCCTTTTTGTTCAGCACTGTCATAAGTTCAAACAGTTGATGAACAAATGATCATTAACCAAGGACCATCTGTATATGTGTAGAATTTTCAAAATGAGACTGCATACACATATGGTCTGGATTCAAGTATTATGTTGAATAAATGTTTGTTTAGCTATGGTTTGTTGAATAAATCGCAATTAGTTTGGTTTGTTCAGTACCCTAAGCCAGGAAGTCCATTATATGTCAATGCAGTAGATCAACCCTACCATTGTCTTTAGGACTTTTAATAAGGTTGCAAAAATTTGCTTAATAACAATGAATCACTCATAAACTTCCTTTCTATTATCATTTTGCAGAATTGCTGTGTAATGCGTTATACTACAGCTGGTCAAATATTGAATATCATTGCTCCAAGAGAGTTCATTGATTTCTCCTACACAACTAATTGTGAAGATGGGCTACTGTCATGTGGTAAATTCTCATTAATAATCTTTTATCTCCTAATCCAGTTTTGTAAGAGTAATCTAAAATTTGCTGAAATCCCAACAATTTTGCTTTGGGTTGTTTATAACACCAAGCATCTTATTTTAAAGAGTGATGTCTTGGTTAGGATTTCTTCAAATGAACAGGATTAAACCCTTGTTCCAAGGTCAAGATCCATTTGCGTACAATTGAGTCTAGCCATGTCCCATATATATATGATTTCCTTCAGATTTACAGCAGAATCTGAAATGTGCAGTTGCTGTTACTACATAGCAGTTATGTGCTAACTTTTTAGAATGAATATTACTCATGCGAAAGAATTATTGATATTAAAAATGGCCAATTAAACCTGTTTTCTTCTGTCTGAAAGATAAATTTAGTACATTTGTGACAAATGAAGTTTAGAAATATGGAGAAAATCCTTGAGTAAATGGTTAACTCATTGGAAAGAAGCAGTCATTATTTTAAGGCAAGGCTCACAAAAGCAGGGGAAGCTTGACATTTTTAAAAACTATTTTATTCTTGATTATGTTAATCAACAGAAAATAAAATTGAAATACTTGCAGTATCATGAAATAATCAGCACAATGCTGTCAATAACTTTAGGCATGCATAAATGCTTCTTCGCATGCCATTTTCCTTATTTTATATGGCTGAATAAAGACTCTCCTGCTGAATAAAGTGATGGTTCAGGTCTGGGGTTTGGATAGTGTCTTCCTTTAAAATTTTACTCTCATCTGTACAAAACAATTTGGAACAGAAATTCTAAACTTTGATATATAAAATAGTTGCATGTTTCCCTGAAATTATGTTTATGTCAGTGCACATGTGCCTAAGATAAATAATCTTTTCATGTCCCTTTGTTTTATGTTTATTGTTTTGTATGCTTTTTATTATGCATTTTCCAAAATGTTGTTCATTCCGTTAAAAAGCCATTTTAAAAATATGTTCCTCTAGATCCTCATATAATTGTTGATGTTGTTTGTTAAAATAGGTATTAGCCTGGATGACGGTGAAGTAAGGCAAAGTTTTGTTCGAGGATATAACCATCCTTGTGGCTGGTTCTGCTTTCCACTCACGGACCATCCAAGACATAGTCTTTTAGTTGGCTTTATCCAGACAGACCTGCGTGGGATGCTCCCACAATCAGTAGTAGACACAGCTATGGCTGGTACACTGATCAACTTTTATTCTGATCTTAGGAAAGCTCTGAAGGCATAATTAGTGCAACTACAAATTCTCTGTATCATTCATGATCTTTTTCACATGAAAACCTGTGGTTTTCCATATTAGGTACAATAGTTTTAAGATCAATATATTTATTTTTAAATTAGACTCTCAGAGAATTCAATTGAGATGATTGTTCTAAAGAAATATCCATGTTTATGTTAGAAAAAAAGCACATTTTCTAATTTTAAGACTTGACTCCTGTGAATTATTTTATTCTCTTGAACACAAAACTTTTTATAGTTGTGGAAAGAGTTTTATCAGGGTATTTATTTCAAGGATTTGATTTCCTAATATCATGTTAGGAAACCAAAAAGCAGTGTATTTGTGTTGGGGAATTCTTTCCGATTGCCTTCTATGCATCTCTACGGAAGAATGTCTGCTATTTTTGGAGTTTTAAACATAATTTAGGTTCCTTCTGTTCCAAGGCTCTCTCTCACTCCATGGCTCAAAGCTATGGTTTTTATTGGACTATATTCAGTGTACTCAATGTACTGAATATGATAGGAATGCAAATATACTGTTGCCGTTATTCCAAATACACAGAGACCTGTTCTTATGGACTTAAGAAGTCTGCAGTTTTACGAGTAATATCTTAGGTTAAGTTCACTTAAGAGTTATCAAAACAATATACTGGTTCTGTGAAATGGCACACATTTCAGTGCAGCAGAATTGGTACGTTTTGGAACTCTTCTTGCCATATTAGGAGTACTGCAACACAATATAGTTGCACATTTGTTTTGGAAATACTATTGTTATGTATCAGAGATCATCTGGGTGCCAGATGTGTATGTCTACTTATACCATAGTACAGTGAAAATAGAAATTGCATTCCCAATCATTGCCTTGAGGGCCGCTATAACTGAATTGTGATGTAAGCAATGAAACCTGGTACTGTCCTTCAAAAGCTGAATGATTTGAAGGATTTTTGAGGATTTTTATCATCTCTTTCAAAATTTTTGCATGATGTACTTTCAAATTTTAGGTTTAAAAACATTCAGCATTTAAGATGCTAATTTGAAAATTATACATGATTTCTATAATTTAAAGCCTGACATTTTAAATTACCTTCTTCATTTAATATCATTTCAGTAGAAAGCTATATCGATGATAGAAATATGAAACACACACTATGTAGTCAAATTATACATTATAAAAAGACTGAGTATCCATATTACAAGTATCAATTTTGTGGTACATGACTTGATAGCGGCATGGGAGATAGCAATGTTTTCAATAAGAGAAAATAGGCTAACATACTTGGCTTGTTATGTTATTCTAACACCAGCTGAGGATGTAAATATGGGATACTAAAGAATGATCTCATAGCTGAGAGACTAAAATTGCTATAAATACCTCAGCTTCTACTTGTTCAATCATGGATAGAATAAAATATACTGATCTTTAAAGAGCTTCCAAGTGATCCAGATTTAATTCATGTGTGATCACACATCAAGCCAGTAAGGTTTCACCACAATGCTTATTCCAATTCAAAGAACAGAAGCATGGGTTTTAGGAAATGAACTATCCCATGTTTGTTCCTCATGTATTCCCAGATCTCTGGAGCCATGATGATGGAGCAACATCACTCACAAAAAATAAGATTAAAGGATATGGTTTGGATAGATACTTGTTTTTAGTGCAGATATAAGAAGCTATAGTAGTGAAGAAGATCAAGTAGTGCAGAATGTAATAGTTCAGTCATCTGGGTGTAGCAGCCTTGGGGTTTAAATTCTGAATCTGTTTCTTCCACTGTTATGCAGGTATATACCTATTGCTACTTATTTCTTAGTCTTAAATACAGAGGACTCCTGTACAGATATTGATAATTGATCTTTCTGAATCTAATTTATTTTTACTTTGTGCCTTGGCAGCTTTAATCCCTACACTATTAGTTGATGTCCAAAAATGACACTTCCAAATAGAGATCTTATAAGCCACCTACTTCATAATGTACATTCTATACATTTGCTGTGACCAGAAATTGGAGAACATGTTTTGGTTAAAGAATTAAAACAGTATATTGTTAAATCTCTTATGTCATAATTTTTAACTTTTTAAAATTATCATGGCTTAATGCATAGTTTGGAAACTCCATAGGAGACTTCGGCCTAAAAGAATACTTATGTGATATATCTTTTTATTAACATTAATTCCATTTCCTAATTTTGCCTTGCATGTATGAGAAAGAATATCAGAATAATATGCTACTGGCACAATCCAAAAGATACTCATATTATTCACACCAATTTTAAATCACAGACTCCTTATTAAGGGGCAGCTCAAAGCACTGCAATTTATAGTCATCACACCTGTAGCACTTCTTATAGTGTTGGTTTACATGTACAGCATTGGGAAAATTACATCAGCAACTTGCAATTGTGCTAGATTTTCTCACACAGCTGTGTATTTATGTAAAAGAATCTGCATTATTACAAACAGCTGGACATAAGGACTATATTCACATAGCGTGTGGAATAAATCAGAACATTGTCACACTCCCATGAACTTGCTTTAATTGTTATTTAAATAGACAGTTCACCTAGCTTTTTTGTTGTGTGATACCTGATTGGTATTTGTTTACCTGGCATAAAATATCTTTTTTTTTCAGCAAAGGGACATTATATATTTCTTTATTTGATATCAAAACAAATGCCTAATAAATGGTATCTAGGTTCAGAAAGTGTTATAAATAGCATGCCAGTATTAAAAATAATAACATTACCTGAAATTAATCTGAATGAATTATGAATGATGGCAGAATTAACATTAAGTGCATGCAGGCCATTGTGTCAGTGTAATATTCAAGCCAAAATGCAGAATCTTAGATTTGACTGGAAGATGCTTTTTTTAAAATGTGCATACTGTAGAGCAGGGTCAAACTTGTGTCACCACGGCATCATTACATGACATATTGGGACTTTTTTCCCCTTGGCTAAACCAGGCAGGGATGTGGCCAGCATGTGACACATCTGGCCTATGGGCTGCAAGTTTGACAGCCTTGCTGTAGAGCCTAGTACCTAGTACCTCTATAATAGCTCTAGTACCTCTATAATAGAAGTAAAATCGGTTACAGATTTCTTTGCTGCTAGCAATCCTTTTTCTGTTTGTTGATAATAATAAGGTTTGTTTGTCTTAGTTTTTCAACTGTTAGTTCTAGCTTGGGAGGTTGCAAAGAAATGGCTCAACCCTCAATAGAATCACTGCAGATTCTGGTAGGAAATTATAGCAAAATATTTTCCTTTCTGACTCCTTTAATAAAACAGTGATACAATTCCATATTCTTCTCCCTAGGAACTAGACAGTTAGAATAATTGAACTTAGTGAGGCTCAGAAAACATGCATTGGATTGTAGCTACAGGACTTGAGCAAATTTGCATTGGACTTTTCTTTTTAAAGGACTGAATACATAGTTGATACTGTATATGTTCATATATATTTTATATACTTTTTATTAATCTAGACCTAAGAATTTGGTTTCAAGATGCTTCTATTTTATGAGGAAGGGAGGAGAATCCAGATGTTTCAATTCTCCCATGCTTTTCCACTACTTTTGTTTTAGCCAAGGGACCTACAAAATTAATCTTTTGATTGGTGGCATTAAGAGCCATCAGTTTGAAAACTTTCCATTACTGCACCCTTTCTTTGTTTTTCCCTTAAGGGGTAAAGCCACTTGTTATTGGCGGAAAAATAATGAGATGAATGTCAACAACCTGTTAACATTCCTGTGAGTTGATGGCTCTCCAGATTCATCTAGAGAAATAAATTACGATTCAGTATGATTTAGGAATGTGTCAATACAAGTGGATGGTATCCAGGCTTGATTCAACATTTTTTTCAGGAATAAAATTATAAGTTTTAAAGAAATTAAACAGTGCTTTTTCATGCTTCCTCTTTTGTTTTCTCCTTATGAAGTATTCAAATGACAATCTGGCAGAATATAATCCTAACTGTTCTGTTATTGATCTGAATTTTTTTTGTCAGTTTAAATAGATGTTTGGAAATCACTTTGCAGGCTCAAGTGAGAATTCCATTTAAGGTAAAGAAAAAAAATTGATGTAAGAAGGATGTTTGTAGATTAAGAACAAATGCAAATTGTGTTCTGTATTATAATAGAGATGATTTATATTTATGTATTAAAGTGTTTAGATCAAAATCGTTTTGTGTGTTTCTTAAAACGGAACAAATAGATTGGTTTAATCTTAAATATGAAGCTAGTGCTTTTAACTGCAAAGGAAGCCTATTTTAAGAATTTCAATCAAATTCTTATGGCTTAGCCAATCCATAGTGATGGACATTCGTCTCTTTGCCTTGCTTTGCTTGGGTAAAGATATTGGTTGAGTCACTTCCCATTGTAGCATCTTAGATCTGAAGCCTCCATATTATTAATAACTTATGTGCATTTTTGTTTTATCATCATCCATGTGTGCTAAGGTATGATGGCATAGAGTAGGTGGTCAATTCTGACAAACTGCTGTAAGTTCCGGCTAGGTCCCCTGTTCGTGTCAGAGGCACAGTTTAAGGCTGATGTCACCAACTAATCAGCTTATCCTTTCCAACTAGGTTATGGGAAAGGATACATTGTGACTCAACCATTGACTGAATAAACTGGTTCACCAGTGGAAATTCCTGTCAGGCAGGTACTATATAAACCCATTATGATTGCTGTCATCATCCCATGTGCACTGAAACCAGGCTGAAAAGAACAGCATTGAATTGGGATTGTTTGCTTTCACTAGAAAACCAAAAGAATATCCAGAGGGCTAAATTAATGATATAAAAATAAGTCTCTAATGCAAACACATTGCCTATCAAAATTGCCTCTGACTCCATTTTGAAGGTTCCCTGTAAAACTCTGAAGACCCAGATAAGGCAGGCTACAAAAGTCAGCACTTTCCTAAGCATTCCTATGTAACCACAAATCTGTTAGTGGCCTACATTTCACTGTGAATCGCTGGAAACCTAATCCAAATGGATTTTCCCTCAGGTCTGGAAAAGTCTTCATCCTCCTAATCATACCAATATGCTAAGAATCCATTGGTCCATTTCATTTTGTGAGTTAATGGAGACTTAACTCTAACATTACGTGGAGTTGCCCTCCAATGGGTTAGGCAAAATTGGTAGGAGACTTTTCAAATCTGACCTATGTATATTTCCTGGAAAAATCATGGGAAGATGCAAATTGCAGATGGGTGGGAACCCAGTTATGGTTAGGATCAGCTCTCTTTGAATTCAGACTAAGATAAAAACATCACGAATGGATACATAACCCTTCGGTAAGCTTTTAGGAAGGAACTGACTTTGAGTCTGACGTATGTATGTTTCCTAGTAAAATACATGGAAAATCTGAATGAGCGGGCAAACCTAGTTAGGTCTCCTTGAGTTTAGAATAAAAATGTGGACTTGCAGTGAAAAATGGATGTCGCTAACGGATTCGTAGCCCATTGTTAAGCTTAGGAAGGCACAACCCTTTGAACTCTACCATCTCTATGTTTCTTGGTAAAATAAATGGGAAAAACTCATAGGAGAAAAAACCCACTTAGAGTTAGGTTAGGTCCCCTTGAACTTGCAGTGAAAAATAGATGTCACCAATTGATCCGTAGCCCATTGGTAAGCTTAGGAGGGTATGAACTTTTGACTTCTGGCCTAAATATGATTCCTGGTAAAATACATGGGAAAAATCCATAGGGGAAAAAAAACATATAGGCTTAGGGTTCGGTCTCCTTGAATCCTGTATTTTTCCACAAAACAGATAGGCCAGAAGTGAAAGATTTGTGCCCTCCTAAACTTTACAATGGGCTACAGATCCATTGGCGGAATCCATTCACTGTGAGTTCAAGGGGACCTAACCCTAAGAGGGTTTTTCCCCCTATGGGTTTTTCCCATGTATTTTACCTGAAAATATAGACCGGGCCCAATCACAAAGTTTACACCCTCTTACGCTTAACAATGGGCTACAAATCCGTTGGCGACATCCATTTTTCACTGCAAGTTCAAGGGGATCTAACACTAAGTGGGTTGTTTCCCCTATGGGTTTTTCCCATGTATTTTACCAGGAAAGATAGATACTGCAGAGTTGAAAAGTTAGCGCCTTCCTATGCTTACCAGAGTTATGGATGCTTTGGTGACACCCATTTTTCAGGGCAAATTCAGTGCCTTATGTTTCCTGTTAAAAAGATGGAAACACACACACACATATATATATATATATATACACATACACACACATATTTTTGTTGCCAGCAATTCAGACATTAATGGCTGTCTGTTGCGTACTTTTGAGGGGACAGTATATTTACACTGTTATACAAGCTATAATACTCGCTACTTTACATTGTAGCCAATTGTCATTGTCAGATGAAAAGATATACTTCAATATTTACAAATATTGTGAGGGGGTGTACTCTCTTCTGTGATATACTATGTTTCCTAGGGTTTGGGGTTTTCTTAGGTCTCCTTAAACTCACGATGAAAAATGGATGTCACCAATGGATTCGTAGCCCATTATTAAGCTTAGAAGGGTGCAAACTTTTTAATTGTTCCTATCTTTGTTTCCTGATAAAATGCATCGGAAAATCCCAATGGGGAGGTATAACCCACTCAGTTTTATGGTTAGGTCCCTTTGAATTCAGACTGGATATGAACATCAGGAATGCATTTATAACCCTTTGATAAGCTTAGAAGGGCACTGACTTTTCAAGTCTGTCCTATTTATGTTTCCTGATTAAAAAAAGATGGAAAATCCCATAAGGCAAAAAAACACTTAGGGTTAAGATTAGTCTCCTTGAATTTGCATTGAGAAATGGACATTGCCAATGGATTTGTATCCTTTCGGTAAGCAAAGGGTGCTGACTTTTCTTGTGTGTGCTATGTTTCTTGGTAAAATACATTGGAAAATCCCATTTGGGGAAAACAAACTTACAGTTGGTATCAGGGTTCCTTGAATTAGGATGGCAAAATGGACATTGCCAAAATATTCATAACCCATCATTGGAGGGTCCTGACCTTTTGAGCCTGTGCTATGTTTTCTGATAAAATGCATTGGAAAATCCCATGGGGGGGACAAACCCACTTAGGGTTAGGGTTAGGTGTTCAAGAATTCAGAGAGCAAAATGGACATAACCAGTGGCATTCTAGTGCATTGTTATGCTTACAAAAGTTCCTACCTTTTGAGCCCACCCTACATGGCTAGATGTATGTTAGATATCCTGGTTACATGGCATAATACTTTGGAATTATGGCCTAATACTTTGGAATGCCATTGGTTAGCAAATTAACTTACAGCACCATAAATTTGGATAGTGAAATGGGTATCACCAACAGATGGTGCATTACTATGCTTAGAAGTGTGTTGACTTTTCGAGCCTTTCTAATCTATGTCTCCCAGTAAATTACATGGGAAAAGCCCATTAAGCGGCAAATCTACTTAGTTAGTTAGGTCTCTGAACTAAGAGAGTGAAATGGAGTTTGCCAATGGATTCCTAGCATATTGGTATGCTGAGTTTTCTAGCCTGCCTTACTACCGTCTCCCAGTAAAATACATGGAAAAATCCCAATGGAGGGCAAACCTATTGAGGGTTAGAGTGAGGTGACTATGAATTTGGAGAGTGAAATGGGGATCTCCAATGAATTCATAATGTATCGTTATGCTTAGGATGGCTGTGATATTTTGAGCTCACTCTAATTTATTTTTTATTTTGTAAAATACATGAGAAAATCCCATTGAGCGGCAAATCCATTTAGGGTTAATGTTAGGTCTCCATGAATTTAGAGATTGAAATGGACATCCTTAATAGATCTGTGATGCATTGGTTTGCTTAGGAGGCAGAATTAGTCTCCAGTCTACATTTCTTTGTGAAAAAGATGGGCATGCTCCCTCAGAAAATAAGTTCATACCACCTATTTGTAATAATTATTTATAGCCTGAGAAATTATTTGGTATTACAGGCATATTTTTATACCACAATTTCCTTTGAGTTCATAGCTTGATGAATCCTTGAAAACTGATAAAAATAGAAAATTTCCCCGTTTCCTTTTGGAACTCCCAAGATCTCCCCAAATCTGTCTTCCTCATATATTTGCCAGATAAACTTTCCCCCCAAATATAACAGAATGTTTACTATTCGGCACATACTAGGTTGGTTGAGGTGTCAGTCTTTTTGATGTAGCATTTGTAGCAATAGATGTGATTGTTCCTCAACAATATTGGTAATATCTCTGATTTGGACAGCCTGTCCCACATAAGTACATGGGTGAGGGAAGCAGGAAGGAAGCAGATAGCTGCTTGTTTAGAGTTTTTCTTTTAGACTCTCAGAAAAGATGTATGTTGGATAGGGTTTCTGATTAGCTCCTTGGATAGGGAAATGAGCTGTTCCATATTCATGTCATTGGGAGAGGCAATCTGCAGCTTCTCTTTTCAGATTTGTCTGAGATTTGTTATATTTGTTTATTTATTTCAATTTCAAATCCAAATGACTCTCAGTTCACAAAACACCAAATAATGTAAGAAACAACAAGCATTAACTGTATATCGATAATGCCAAATCCCAAATCAACACATACTCTTACCTAGCAGGAAGCAGCTTCATGCAGATGTTGAATAGGAAGGGAGAGAGAGTCTAGCTCTATGTGGCACCTGACAGAAGAAAGGACTAAGGAGTGACCTCCTCTTCCTCCAAACAGCTTTGAAGAAAGGAAGAGAGGCTCCATAACACTTGTCTCTTTTGCTTATTTTTTTCAATGAAGACTTGGTCGAGATGAATCAGTTCTGTTCACCTTGCGTTATGGTCAAGTCTCCAGTATGCTCAATAGACAATGAGAAGGACCAAGTGGTGGCAATTCAGCAATAGGCCATTTGTTTCTGGGAGGCAACAAAGGTATTGACACATCAACCAACTCTATGGTTTCTACTATGAACCTAGCAATTACTCTCACACAAGCCAGGAGCATTTCCACCCAGAGCTCAGAAACACTGACATCTAAAGAAAGAGCATTAAAAAAGAAGCATGGGACTCCTCAGCCATGGTAAGAAACAGCTGGACATGTCAAGCTATTTAATAGTAACCTAAAGGAAATTTGATCTATTCAAGCTAGCTGTGCTTGGGCATTGACAGTGTAAGGAGCAAATTATGTTCAGTCATTGAAGCAATGCTGATCTGTGAAGACTTCCATAGCTGCCAATACCCTTTTTATTTTTTGATTTATCTTCAGACCTACTCTGTCTTCCTTGAAAAACATGACTGTAAACTGCTATTACATCTCATACCATTGGCAGATACAAGAAGTCTGTGTCACTGGTGTCTGGGGCAGGGGGAAATCCACTCAGCATTGTACATTCTGATCATTGGTGAGAGCAGACTCCATGAAGAAAATCTATCAGTTTGTTGCTGTGTACAGTGGTGTATTGCTTTGCTAAAACCAGTGCTCCACTATGTCTTCTATGAATTCAAGATGTTTCCCTAGATCCTCTCTTGGTTCTGGTATGATGGGGTAGGTTTTATCTACTGGTTCCTGTATTGCTTTCTAGAGCAGGGCTGTCAAACTCATGGCTCACCAGCCAGATGCATACACGCTGGCCACACCCACGCCTGGTTTAGCAAAGGGGAAAAAAGCCCCAATACGTCACGTAATGACACCGTGACGATGCGAGTTTGACACCCCTGTTCTAGAGGATGTAGTGATTAGCCCATCCAGGTGCCACTAAGTCCCCTACTGATCTCCTTAGTGATGTAATATTTAGAGACAAAACAAGGTAAAAAAGTGACAATACACTCTCACTCAGTGGTCCAGTCTTCTTGTATCTGCCACACTTTTGCAGTCCTAATCCCTCCCTCCTTCCCCCCCTTCTCCCTTCCTTCTTCCATTTTCAGCTATAAATTCAGGTGCAAAAACAATACTACTGTTCCTGAGAAGTCAAAAGGAAAGTTTCAAGCCCCTTACAACAAGGGATTATTAAAACAAATCAATAATCTCACAGATTTATCTAAGGAGTTTTAATGCAGAAATGGGGGAGGGGGATACAGCACCATATCTTGGAAACAGTTATAGAAAGCTTCAGCCCTCTTAACATTACATTCATTAAGATGGAGTCTCTGGAATTATGAATCTTTTTCCTAGGCTTTTTCCATCCTGGACTGAGCTGCCAGTAGATGAGCCACCAAGTTTCCTTTGATTATGTCTACATATCCTCATTTCTTTTGCAGTATCCTCACAATATACCACTAGTGGTTTCCTCAGAAGAGACAGAAAATACATTAGTTTTGTCTTTGTCTCCTTAGTAGAACAATAATTAAGACAATCTTGTCAGTTCCATCAATCTGATGGCCAATAATTTGATGGCATTTGATGGACTTTTGGCAAAAAGCCCTATAACTTGCTGAATCACATAAATATGTTTGGAAACAGGTGTGAGCCCCCATCTTAATTCCAATCTGGAAAAGCCTTCTCTAGTTATTGAACAGAACTTCCGTAACTAGATCTAGAACATTGATGTAGCTGGACCAAAACTGCAAAGAATGTCATTGATACTATCATTATGAAAAAAAATGGATTTCTTGTTTTACAAGACATATGCAACCAGAACATGGAATATGAGAAACATAATAAGGAAAATAATATATATTTTATTGGATTTAATGGGTAACCAGTAAATATCAATGTTATATCAATGTATGCACCTACTAGAGATGCAATGGGAAAAAATATGGTATGGAATTTTATGGTAAATTGCAAGAAATACTAGATCAGGAAATGACATGCTACTGCTAATAAGTGCTTGAAATGGTGGGAGAAATGGTGGGATTTGGAATTATATAAGATAAGGATTAGACAAATTTAATAATGCAGAAGTAGATCAATTCTAAGAATATGACTCTTCAACAGCTCCTTCAAGCAACATGAACAGATGTCTATAAACGGATGTCACCAGATGAACAGTACCAGAATGAAATGAATGAAACTGGCAAATAATAGAACATTTAATTAAAAAAAATTAAAAACTAAAAATCATTCAGCCAAGATACTTTTAATGAGAATAGTGGGAATATGTATGTGTTAAACGTAACAAAATCAAATTACAGAGTATTAAAGAAATATGAAGCCTTTCACAATTAGTAGCTGCCATGGGATGGTCCAATATTGGTTGAAAAAAAAAACACCAGACCAAAATACTAAATAAAATGAAAGACCAAGAGAGAATTTAAACCTAGAGAGACCACAGCATTCCAGCATACGAAAGAAATATTCTCTCTCCAGTTAAATATGGAGGAGGAAAAGAAATAAGGTCCATCCCACTTGTAGAAGCTCAGAGTGAACAGTCTCCCCAGATCCATGGGTGGAAATTATGAAGGAAATACTTAGGCAGCAGAAGAAAGAAAGAGGACAATTGTTCAGAAAGGAGGAGGAAAACATTCACCTATTTAAAAGAGAGGAAGAGGAGGGAGAGTTTGAAGATAATTTGAAAAGTGACTGACCAAAGAGATCTGAAAGGAAAAAGCTGAGTAGAGAGACCAGAAGAGAAGAATTTAGGGAATTAATTGTCCTTTTGGAAGGAATACACATTCCAACAGTCACTCCCTCTCTCTTTCCTTATCATTTAATCAAAATGAGAGATTAAAGTATTTAAGGATCTAAGATTCCTAAATAACCAAGAAAAGGATAATGAATCATGAATGTGTTGCAGTGAGTATCAAGTGGCCAAATTAGGAATATTGGACCACCTCTTCCTAATTTGGCCACTTGTAACTCACTGCAACACATTCAAACATTATAAATAATGATTGGAAAGACTTTAAGAGCATATATAGAACTTTCTGCTTAAGAGGTTGTTGGTCTCAATAGAATTAAAGGTATTGTTTAGATACGAGGTTACCAAATGAAATCTTGACCGTATCTCTATGATCTACAAGGAGCTAGAGAATTTGGGGCATATTTAGCAAATTTAGGCAGAAAGTGTCTGAAGCCAGAAATACACAGTGATAATTTTGACAGTTACCTTCTGCCATGTATTGTAACTATAGATGAATTAACAGACCAATTGGGAAATGCTAGATATCTCTCATAATTTGACCTGATGAAGGGTTATTGACAGATTCCATTAGGAAAGAAATCGATAAAAAAATGGCACTTGCTATCCCTCAAGGTCTTTATCAAGTCACACATGCCTTTAGGATTGCATGGGGTACCCACAACCCTCCAAAAGCTAATGAACAAAATACTTACTTACAGGACGAGGTAGTTAGTGTGGAATGTATTTAATGAGATAGTCATATCAAGCAAAATCTGGGAGAAACAGTTTTAAAAAGCCATAACTTCCTTAAAGAACGTGTGGCTATAAATATCAATTGGGGTTTACATAGGTTAGTATTTAGACACAGTAGGAAATGAGAAAATAAAATATGTAAAAATTAGCAACCTTAGAGAAAAAGATTGACCCCAAACCAAAAAGGGAGTCAAGTCATTTTCAAGTTTTAATAGGTTATAATTCCCCATTTCAACAACTGGGCTCAAGCTTTTATAGACCTTATATGGAAGACAAAACCTAATAAAATGCATTGGACTCTTAAATGTGAACAAGATTTTAAGAATTTGAAAGTGCCTTATGCAGCAAGCCTGCTCTATGCAGAATCAACTTTGATAGACCCTTTAGAGTGTTCATTGATGCAAATAGAATAAGACTAGGAGTAGCCCTAGTATAGAACTATATAATGGAGATCACCTTGTCATAGACTTGGCTGAGAAATTGGCACCAAAACAGCAAACATATAACACCATCGGAAAAAAGGCCTTGACACTATGATGGCTCTAGGAGGAGCTTAAAGTCTTTCTATGGGAATGAAATTTTCAAATCATCACTGACCAGCATAAACCTTAAAAGTTTACCATTTAGTCTCAAGGTGGAAAAAGCAACCTCCAAACAGACTATATATCATGCTATGGAATGAAGCTTCTTGTCAAACAGCTAACAAAGATAACAGGCTCAATAGGTAAACCCTCAATTAAAGGGAAAAGGAATGTGGCAGGAAAAATTGAAAGCTGCTGACCTGTTTTATGGATTGTGCCCCTGGGACTTTGAGGGAGTAAGGACCAACTCCTGTATTGCATGGAGATAAAAGAGGAACACTGAAGGCACAGGGTGTGGCTGTCAGTGGAAGAGAGAAAGGCAAGAGTGTTAGAGAGTTAAAGCAGCCAGCTGTGTGTTGAAATGATGAAACTAAAACAATTGGAACAAACAAAGAGACCCAATATCTTCTACAGTTGAGAAAGGAGTAGCTTATAGCCTTTCAAAGATGCAGACCAGCTATAGCCAGCCAGCAACAAGTAATTGTTTTCTGCATCTTATAAACAGAGTCAAAGAAGTAATTCAATAAAACAGAACAATTACAAAACTACTTCAAATTTTAGTGGCACCTACCAAGGTGGAGGGGTTGGGGTTGAAGGATAATACAGGGCTAAGTGTAAAGGACACAAAGCCCTGAGTAAGAGGAGCAGAATCCTAGTTATGAAATGTGTGGGTTAAATAAAAAACTGGGGCAATAATATTTTATTGTTGGAAAAAGTGGACAGTTAACCTAAGGAAAAGGGAAATTTTGTTAGTTTATTAAATATTGTTCCTTTTCACTTAGAGCTACATCATTATCACTTATACATATAATATTAGGCATAAAAGTAGATTAGTTGTATATATTAGTTTTATTACATTATAAATGTATATATTTAAAAACAAACCATTTAATGAAAGTGAAGCATTCAAACTGTTGATCTGTGGTTTGTATCATAACTTAATTGGAACTGTGTCACAAGTAGATATGCCAGCAAGATAACACTCAGAAATCACCTAAGCAGCCAGAATGTAAAAATGCAACAAACAAACAAACAAATACTTAACTCATGTAGAAGAGAACCCGTGGAGCAATGGGCAGAAATAAGTGATAGTAAGAAATCCAAAGCAGGAAAAGCAAAACCAGCATTTCAAAGAAGAAAAGATTCAACTACTTGTAGAACAAGCAATTGATAATTTAAAAGAAAGATAGGGAATTAAGATCTTGGTCAGCAAGAAAGATATATAATAATTAAATGTGGGACAAGACTATGAATTAGAGACTTATATACCTGATCAACTAAAGAATAAAGCTGTACAGGAAGACAGAAATGCCAAATTACTAAGGCAAATTTGTGGAAAGGCAGAGGGACAGGGGAACAAATAGCTAATATAAAATTGATAATGAAGAGCAAAAAAATTATCCTTTCTTCATTGAGTAAAGTCTTTCACTATGTAAATCATATAGAATGTACTGTAGAAGGTTTTAAGGTTGAAATCGGCACAAATACTAATGCTTTGAGAAATTCTTATGACACCATTTTATCAAAGATAAAGAATTATAATTATTGTGCATATTAAAATGGAAAATTAAAAATCAATATGAATATTAAATATTAAGACTACCAAAATAATATCTATTTGCATGACAATGAAGAAGTGAAGGCTCGATGGTTTTGTTTTCTTGAAGTAAATATTACTATAGATCAGTATTTCTTAAAGAGTGATCCTAGGACCCCTAGGCATACCTCAAGACCCTCTCAGGTCTGCAAAATATTTATCAGGCTATGTTGAAAAATAATCCAATATTTAAATCATCCCATCAAACAATCTTGAGAAGTGGTTGCGATAACAAATGTTCAATTTTAATTTTTAATATCCTAAATAATGATAAACATAACTCATATAAACAAAAACTCTTTTGGGTCCTCCATAATTTTTTAAAAGTAGGAAAGGGTACTTTGAGGGGAAAAACAGTTTAAGAAACACTGCTCTAGATAAAAATGGACAATGTGCTAGAAAAGTAAAAAGGAGGATTATTCCTAGTAAGAAATGAAACTTCTTTCTTAGGTATAGGAAGAAATGAACAATTAAACAGAATAGTTTAAATACTGGTCTTTTGAAAGGCTATAACACTGAATATTGAGAAAAATTGAAGTACAGTCCTTCGAGTTTAAAATTTTGGGAATGTTACTAAAACATTGACCATTCCTGTTACAAATGAAGGGTGATCTTTCCCTTAAGACAACCGACTGCAAAGAAAAAAATTAACATATTGTATTCTGAGCATGTGATACAAGAGGGAAAAAGGTTAGAAAAAACATGGTACTTGATCACATGAAGAAAATAAAGTTGATTAGATGGGCTCAAGGAGACTGCTGACTTTTTACTAAAAAAGTGAACTGGAGTTGGACTTGTCTCAAGAGCACCTAACTTAGATTCCTTGGTACTAAAATGCTGGTACTAAAAGGCATTTTATAGACAATTTTAAATGAAATGTAATTTAGTGACCACAATTGGGACTGGCAACTCAGTAATTAAGCAAAGGAGATGCTAAAGTAAACTGAGTTTATCAAATTACTTCAGCTTTCTTTTGCTTTACAGATCTGCTAATATCGTAAATGTAAGAACTGGTCATCAAATTACTTTTTCATCACTGTTGTCATTGAGAATTGCTAAATGAAGTCTACTTGTATGTTTCATAAAATAATAATTTTATAGAAGAATCTCAGTGGAAAATGTGCAGCATAATCTTATAATAACAAATAAATTACCACTTATACCCTGTGTTTCCACAATTGCTAGGACTAAAACACACAGATACATTCGTATAGCAAAATCAATGAAAGCAAATTCATGAAAATAATAACCTTATATTCATGCTGTCTAAACCATCAATGCAAGTCATGATGAAAACTACAAAAGTAATTAATTGATTCATTTCAATGGGCCATGCATTTAACTACACCTAGAAGCTATGATCTGATGGTTTGAATATCTACACAGATTTCCACAGGCTTAGGGAATTTGTACATCAGATTCAGCATGTGAAAAGGGGATTATTTTGAGTTCAGAGAATGCAATTCACCAAAAGTGTGTGTGTGTGTGTGTGTGTGTGTATGCGCACACTTTCTTCATATATATGAAGTTCTTGAGATATTGCTGAAGGTTTATTATAGTTATTAATTTACTGTCTAAATCATTTACTCCAGGTAAGATATGTAGTTGTCAATGCAGATATTAAACCACCTTTTTCAACTCATAAGAATAAGATCTTGCAATGATTCCTTGTGGTTGCTCCAATTAATCCTTCTGTGAAACAATTATTTCTCAAGTCTTATTCATGCATTCAGAATAACATTGTATATTTTAGAAAAGCATATATAATATTTATTGCAGAAACAAACATATGCTATTTTGTACTAGACCATGATTCTATCATACTTAGCCTCACACAAATAATGTTCATTTACTCTTCATTTTAATATAATAAAAAGTTAAAATAATACATTCCCTTTGCTTCGGAACATGCTCTTGGTTTACTAATAATTGCAGTTCCACTGATGGATAATGCTGCTGAAAGCATAATTAAGAAAAGAAAAAATTATTGAACATATATTATTGTGTGTGTAATAAAAAGCAACTAAGACTGTAATTATACACTTAATTAGTTTCTGGGAGATTGAAATTCTAAAACTATACCAATTATCACAGAATATATACTATTAACTCTTTCGGACTTATTTCTGAGTAGAAATATATAGAACTGGGCTGTTAGGATAACTGTCATCTCTTTCTTTGTAATTTTTTTGTATTAAGGAATTCAGATGTTTGAATTACAAAGAAAAGTTTTTTGTCCAAAAGCCATTCTACTGATAGTTCAACTCACATAAGCTATATTTGGTAAAGATTGTATACTGACAAGGCACCCCATTCACACATCCTCTGACTGTAGAAAGTCCCCACATTACCTACTGTGTAAGTATTTCTACAGTATGTTGTGTATTCTCTTTCTGGATACCATATATGCTTCTTGAAATGTAATTCTAAAATTTCAGATAAATATTCCCAATTTTCTATAAACAAAAGCACAATTTCATAATGATGGCTGATTCTAAGTTTTCTGCAGCATCTTGGGATGTATGCAACTCTTACAGGAATTTGGTTCTGCCAAGGGAATATTTAATTCTGAAATGCCAAATGGCAGCTATAAATTAAGACTATATAGAAATGGTTATCAACAGAGGTAAGGCATTCTAAACATCAGCATCAAGATTTAGTCATTCCAATCACTTCTCAAATTTTCAAAAGAACAAACAATGTTTTTGCATATAAATCTCTTAAGTTTTCCATTATAAATAATTTTTAAGATATCATTAATAAATAAAACACTTTCATAGGCTTTTAAAAAAACACTTGGTGGATCCTTGTGCCTACTGGATAATTACAAATTTGAAAGGAAGCATATTGGAAAAATGTCATGATTGCTACAGAATGCCTTTCTTGTGTAAGCAATAACCATCCTGCATTTTATATATTATCTTATAAACATTCTACATTACTTATTTGTGTTGCTCATAAGATTTGTGCATACTTCCTATTCTCCAATTCACCTGTTGGCATTATTGTAAATATCACTTTATCCACGGCATGCCAATAAAAGACTTTACTGTTTTTCAGAAGCAACCACATGCATTAAAGTTCAGGCAGGTCACCAGCTACAGTTGGACTTTACACCTGAAAGCAAAGTCATCCATAATTCATTCTTGTTGGTGCATGAAATGGGAGGTCTTTGCTTAGAAGAAGACATTGCAAGGTTTACGGCTCTCCTCCTTCAGATCCTTGTTCCTGAATGCCTCTTTCCTGAATTATGTGGCATATTGATGTCTCTTTTTCTTCTGTACCATCTTCTGAGCTTGCAAGCTGGTTTTCGCTGAGCTTATTGCTGTCATGGCTGCTATGGCAGCTTGCACTTCCAAGACGAGTTGATGCAACAACAGCTTTCACAGCAGCCTGATTTTTTTATAAGATAAAAGATAAATCATATGTATGGTATAATTTGGTTGCGCTGAATGCAAAGTAGTTCATTCACTTATATATAAAAAAATTATGATATAGCCATAATGAAGCCAAGTCATAGATTTTCTAATACAGTATGTATTATGTGATAAAGTCTCCATCCTTGTATGTCCTCTTCTTATAGCAAGAGCATTTAGATTTACATTCCACACCACAGCACTTTGCAGCATTCTCTGGGTGGTTTACAATATAAGCATATTCTAAAGCATATTTGTACATCGTCCCAACAATCTGGGTCCTCATTTTACCGACCTTGGAAAGCTGAGTCAACCTTGAGCCCCATCAGGAACAATCTCCAGACTGTGAGCAGAGTTTGCCAATATTGCACTTAACCACTGCACCACCAGGGCTCCTTATAATAATATATTAGGACTTTTATCTCGTAAAATCCCAAAAGAATTATACTATTTAGGGAATGAGTCTCAACATATCTACAGGGCATAAGGATTGAGAAATAAATGACAATTAGCTCATAACTCAACACTTTTATAGCTTACTGTAATCAGAACAGTTGATTGCAGGACAATTCTTACTGTCTCTGCATTTGGGGCAGCTTGCAAAGTAATATGGCTTCCTTTGACATCTCTAATATGACCCAGTGCATTATACTTTCAAGCCTATCCTTACTGAAGTACCATTGAAAAAAACCTCCCCTCCACCTTAATTTTATTTTCCATTGTGCATTTACTGAGATCATAAAAAGGGTTTGCCCCAATCTGTAATTCTGCCTGAGCAGAAACTTTCTACATTCCACTGTATATTACAATGAAATGATTTCATAGACCTACAGAATGGAAAGACTGGATGGAATTAATTGAGTGTATTAATTGAGTGTAGGCTGAGTCAGGAATCCATTAATACAGCATTCCTGATAGAAAGCATTTAGTCTCTGTTTAAACACCTTCAATGAAGAAAAAATCACTTTCTCCCAAGGAAGTCTGTTACTGTTTTTTCTAATGTCTAATTGAAATAGGGATCCTTGTAATTTAGGATAATTAATCCTTGAGCTGTGTTCTGGGACACTTTTGAACAAACCAGTATCATTTTTAATATGAGTGCTATTCAAGTATTTGAAGAAAGTTATTATGTTTCTCTGCTGTCTCCTCCAGACTAAATATTTTATTTTATGTTATTTGATTTATTTGATTTGTCAGTTGCTTACAAGATAATAGGTATAAGTATAAACATGAGTAAGAATACAGGAAATAGGTATGAATAAATGGGAACAAAAGGACAGGGATGGTAGGCACAATTGTGCACTTATGCACACCCCTTACAGACCTCTTAGGAATGAGACGAGTTCAATAGTGGATAGTTTGAGGTTAAAGGAGTGGACATTATTATATATATATATATCCAGCACCTTTAATCATTCCTTGTAAATGTTTTCTTCCAAGTCCCTTAACTGTTTTCTTTAGGACATGCTCCTGTTTATCAAATTCCTAAAATATGACACTTAGAATTAGACCTAATATTTCAGGTATAGTCTAACCAGTGCAGAATAGAAAGGAACAATGCTTTCTGACACTATACTTTTAATACTATACTTCTATTAATGCTGCACCACACTGCTAACTGTGCAGATCATGATCCAACACATCTGCCAGATCTTTTGCACATGCCTCTGTCAGGTATGGGCCTCTCCCATCTTATACTCAAGTCTTTGATTCTGCCTACCCAAAGGGAGGACTTTGCATTTGTAGACATGGTTTCTGCCCATTATTCCAACTTGTCAAGAGTTTCCCAAATAGCAATGGTTTGTTAATCCTAACTTTTTGTTATCTACAAATGTGTCAATCATATTTTCTAACTATTCATCCAAGTCATTTACAAAAATATTAAATAGTACAAAGTTGTGGTGCAATATTTAACAGAGCATGGGATGAAGGATGAAGCAAAGCTCTAACAGGAGGGAGCTGGAATGTTACCAAAAACAATCTCAAAAACTTGAGAAAATCAAAAGTAATAATGCCTTAATGATGCTATGTGTAATAAAATCTGGACAACTGCTTTGACTGGCTTTCATGATTATGTTCATTACTCTACTTAGCAACAAAGATCTTTCCAGAAATACATCTTCCTCCAGACTAACACGGAGTCACTAAAGTATGCTTACTGAGTACAATTCTGCAACTAGCTCTTTATTCATCAAATAGTATATTGTCCAACATATATATATTGCCATCTTTTCTACCGGGTTCTCAAGGGACCTTTTGTCAAATGTCTTGCTAAAGTTGAGGTACTTTATGTCCATCTGAACAATTAAACTGCTCAGTCTATCAAAAAAGTGAAATCAGGATAGTTACTATGGCTCATTCTATTATGGGCTCCTGCTAAGCAATGCATTTTTCTCTCTAAAATTTCACACACTGATTGCTTAACAATTTGTTCTAGATTTTGCCTAGTATCAGCATTAAGCCGAGTGACCTGCTTTTACATGAGTCATCTTTTCAAACAAAATGGACAGCATTTGGCTTTCTTCAATCCTTGGGCACCTTGCCCATCTTCTATAACTTCTCAGAAATCACAGACAGTTATCCCAAGATTTGTAAGCTTCCTCGAGATCTCAGAAGTAACTGATCTCGCCCTATGGACTGACATACATACATTCATGGTAGCTAAGCACTCCCTTTATCCTGCCTTGGATTGTCAATGCCTTTCCCCCCAGTTCTTAATCTACTGGAATCATAGATAGAAAATTCCCTGATCCAAATCTCGTCCCCAAAATTCACTACTATTTGATCTTGTTTGGGTTGAGCCAAAGCCTATTTCTCATCCAGCTGCCTGTATTGGGGAAGCATTGAGGTGGAATTATTTTATATCACAACACCATCCCCTCTTTAAATAACATTCCCTGTATTTAACAATTATAATACAGTTATAGATTCATC
>JANHFN010001771.1:43378-55199 GCA_032468175.1 Toxicocalamus goodenoughensis | reverse complement strand
CTATTTGTTTCTCTTGGCAAGACGCTGCTGCCAAAACTCTGCTAGGGTAATAAAGTATTTTCTCACTACCCTAACAGGTATCACAAAGCATTAATTTATTTTCTGGTTTATGATAATAGCTACAAGCTATGAACTGTGGTCACGTAGTGGTTAGAATGCAGTATTGCAGCCTAATTCTGCCAACTGCCATCAGTTCAATTCTCACTGGCTCAAAGTTGACTCAGCCTTCCATCCTTTCGAGATCGATAAAAACAAGGACCCAGATTGTTGGAGGCAATATGCTGACTCTATAAAACACTTAGAGAGGTCTATAAAGCACTATGAAGCAGTATATACATAAATCTAAGTGCTATTGCTATTGCTTTTATGGCATGAATTTAAACACTGAACTTATTATAAGTCAAGATTGTAAACACATTTCACTCAACGACACAAAGTCAGTGAATATATGCAAGCTATTAGCTATGGCACATTTGACATTAAACATGAATAAGTATCATGTGAACATGCTGGCAGCAGCTATACTGATATTCCCTATACAGGATTGAACATCCATTACAATAGCACAAATATCCTAATAATTTAGACGCCTTCTGCAGCCAGAACCTTTTATCCAAGTATGGTTAATGTTGGATTCATTTCAGTGTAATTGGGGAGTTTCCGTTTCTGGAATATGCATATGTTGCTGTCAATATTATAACATGTTTACAAAAACAAAAACTTTCAGTGCATGTAATTAAAAAAAAACTATTTAAAACCTCCCCCCCCCCCTTCAGATATATACCTTCAGTTTACGTCGAGCATTGAATTCTTGGAGTTTCTTTTGAGCTGTATCCATGTGAATAAAATTGGCTGCCTTTCCTGTGACCCAAGGATGCTGTAAAGCTTGGAAAGTGGTAAGGCGTTTTTTAGGGTCAAGCACAATTAGCTTCCTAACCTGCATAACATGGAAAATATAAGGTTAACAAAAAACATTCAATTCCTTGCGTATTTATTGTTTCCATAGGTTCTAATCTAAGGACTGATGTATCCAGCAGATCTCATGCTTCGATATCTTTCTGATAAATGACCGAGCTGTTAGTTCTAGCTGCAATAAACTGGAAAAGCTGAAGCAAAATTTAAACTTTCAACTTCCTTCCCCATCAGGGGTAATTGGGATGGAGTGGCAAATCAAAATATTATGATGTTATTTTAAAAACAAGTTGTTAGTGCTGAAAAAATGATACCATATATGAGATCCCTTTTTTCCACTGCAGATATTATATACCTACCCCTTATGTTTCTGTATGCATTATGGCTACTAATTTATAATCATAATAATGGATGGCATTTTGCAATACAGATATTCAAAATACCAAAGCTATCAGTGCAGGCTCTGAAATTCAAGCATGATGACGAAATCAGGACAGAGATGCTTGTTCCTTTGCCCTCTTTCAAGACTTCTTTTAAAATCCTACCCGAGGCAAGCAATAGAAGGGAAATTATGTAGACTAGACAGCTGTTTGGCCATTTGTCTTTCCCTCATTAATCAATGGCAGAAAAAACAGTGGGCAAATATAGCAGTGCTCTAGCTGAAAGTAAAAATCATGCAGCCTTTTCCCTGTAATATTCTGTAAATTCTCTGTATGAATAAAAGTCTTATTGAAAAGCCAAGAGGCAGAGAAGAATTTTTTTACTCTTAGTTATTTACTAGAATGGTTACAAACTTTGCTTAGCTGTGAAGTGGTTTGTTCCTCCTTCCCCTACCAAGTAGAGAGTATAAAGTAAATGCTATATGTTCAATTACACCAATATTAAAAGGAATTGAAAGGCAGGTGACTTCACCACTCAAATGTTATAAAAATTTACTGAACTTACCAAATCCTTGGCATTCAGAGATACATCATCCCACCAAGGAGAAACAAAATCATATTCACAGTTGAGAATCCTCTTGAACATATACTGATCTCCTCTTTCATCATAGAATGGTTCAAAGCCACAAAGTCTACATGCAAATGAGAGAGAAATTTGATGAGATAGAACGATATAGCTTAGCTTCCTTATTAAAAACTGTATTTTTGCCCAGAAAATGAGTATGCAAATATTGTAGTATCTTGGAGATTAAAAATAATACATTGTGATACAGACATGTTAATAGATTTCTTCAATATGAACAGTCAGCAATTGTAGAAGTCAATAGACTTCTATAATAGAGTACATATGTATTTTAAAAATCACATACTGGGCTTTAGATGGAATTAAAATACAAATATTTTTTTTCTGACTGATACTTTCAGACATGTATGGCTGTAAAAGCATAAATTTTATATGAAAAAATGGAATGCATTAACACTTTTGTTCACAAACAGCCATTGAAGATCCTGATTTGCTCTATTTGCTACACAAGAGTAAAATTCATGATTTTAAGAAAAAATCAACTTCATTGAACATAGATTTCAAAAAAGTAGAAGTTATTAAAGTTAGCATAATAACACCAGAGCAGAAAAAAACTAATGGGAAATGCAACTTAAGATGGGTAATTTCCTAAAAAAGAAGATACTAGCCACATAATTACAACTATTTTTTTATTGAGAAAAAATATGGAGAGCAATAAAACAGCCATTGTTGCTAAATAAGATGAAAGTTTGAAAACAAAAAAGGACGACATACAGTATAGAAGATAGGAACAAGGAAAGACAATTGAGCAGTAGTACACAGAACAAACTGTGGATGGTTTCAGGAAAGTTGGACTGAGATTGGTGAAGATTTCTTAAAAAAAGAAAATGAGCTGCTGATTCAAATTAAATAATCATTTATCATATAAACATGATTAGGGAATATTTCTTTAATCTGAATAAATTTAAATTATCTGGGCTAAATAAGTTGCTCAAAGAAAACACTTGAAATTTGATGACTGGAAGAGGACAAAGGAAGGAAGGAAGGAAGGAAGGAAGGTTGGTTGGTTGGTTTAGAAAACCATAAACTAGCTAGTCTGATATTGTTACTTTTGAACGTTCTAGAGAAGATCACAAATTAATTGGGAAAAAAACTTGAAAACAATGCAATATTAATTTGGAGTCAGATGGATTTTCCAAGAATAACACTTGCACTGGTTACTTTATTTCATTTTGATTGGGATATATTCTTAGCAGAATGTGGGAATGCAGACGTAATACATCTTGATTTCAGCAAAACATTTGATAATTTTTCCTTAGCATGTAGGTTGAATGGCATTATTATTAAATAAATAGTTAGTTTAAAAATTGAACTCAAAGAGGGCTCATCAATGATTCTTCAAGAAACTGGATAGAAGTATTGAGTAGGGTACATTCAGGGCTTTGTATCAATGTTTTTTATTAAATACACATGACACAAATTTGAGTGGGATAAGTAATGCCTTAAAAGGCAGAAGCAAGCTTCAAAATTATGTTGATGGGTATGAAAAATGATCTGAAAATAAAAATTGCAATTTAATTTGGTCTTTGTCCACGTTTATATAAAAATAATAATGCAAAGTCTTCATCTAGGAAAGCAATCACATGCATAGAGGTGGTGGATGCTTGATTTTGTATTAATATTTACAAAAAATATATTGGAATAGTAAATTATATTTTAAGGGAATTTAGATTAAAAAAAATCTATGTTTATATTGTCAGCTGAAAATCTGCAAGGCGCCACCTATCATTTAATAAATAGGTAAAATACATTAATGGCTGTACACATATTTGCTAGCTGTACACATATTGGTTGGTTTCCGGTATTTAGAGCTAAATTAATTTAAATGGCAATTTTTACTCTTGCAGTTTTCAGGATTTGACATTACTTCCTTTCTTTTCTTTGCCATATGCATATGTGCATACATACATACATATGATAAGAGAAAAAGTCGATATGTATATGTGTATGTAAAATAAAAATAAAGACAGAACACTGACAAAACATGAGGCTAGGGAAACCTTCCAGAAAAAAAGAAAAAATATTTCAGCTTAGAACTTCTTGAAAAAGTCATTTTCTTGCTTGGTAATCAGCTGCAAGTTGATGGTTGTAGGTCTTGAAGAATTAGAGAAGACTTTTCTTCATGGAAAGGCTCATGAAAAAGAAGGCCACAAGATGCTTATTTACTGTATAACACTCATCTATTTAGACTTATACCCACACCACTAGAGTTCTTATTCTACCTCTCCTGCTTAACTGAGCAATGTATCATGGCCTTCTCCTCAGTTCATTCTAAAAATGATTACCAATGACCATTTTTAAAGGAAGAAGCAAGGTGTAGAAGAAACAAGAAAGTTTTTAGAAAGCAAAACATTGGTATTTGTGTCCTTTATATTTTCAAAGCATGGTGATGGGATTTAAATTCAATTTCATATCAATATCATCTAATAATGGCTTTCCACTCAGTCCATATTCTCTATCTTGGAACTTTTTTTCATACTGTTACACACTAGGTAATCAAATTTGGATTTTCATGTCTCTTTCTTATATCCATTTTGGAGTGGTGATGCGGAGGGGAGGGGAAATATTTTGCTTTATGAAGAGTTCTTAAGAAGCAGAGGTGATGTGCCCTGGATTGCAACCTAGATTTAAATCCAAACTCATTCATGTATATCAGTGTAGGGAGAATCATTTTCTCAAATGCAACTATAAGCTACCATAAAGATAAAGGAAAATAATGCCCCAAGATTCATAATTTAACAAATTGAAACTAATGCAGAATTAAAAACCTGATTTTTTGCTTTTGAATAATTGTTGGACCTTCAAGCTTCAAATGATTAAAAACAGAGCAAGGCAAATTATTGATTTAGTTCTTGTTGACACAGTAAATAAATGCTGATTATAGAAAATAATGAAATAACCACCTGTTCCATATTTATGTCTTCTAAACTTACAGGATATAGGTGATTATTCCTATGGACCACATGTCCACTTCTGAGCCATAAGCACACCCTCGTAGAATTTCTGGTGCTGCAAATGATAAAAACCTTGTTAGTAAAGCAAGATAATAGCCATCAAATATATGGTCTAAACTCATGAAGAAAAAAAAGCATAATTCTACAACTTCAACATAACAAAAATTATAAGTGTATTTAAATAAAATAGAACTTAAGAAGGCAAAAGTAAAATATTTTTTATGAAATGCAAGTAATTTTTAGTACTAGTTAAAAGCTTTCAAATGTGCTTAGCAACTAAGCTGCAAGAAAGAGATTTTGGAATGATACTTTTCCATAACAGTTCTAAAATTAAAACAATAAAAACTAATTATAAGTTACTACTCAAAATACTTTTGAGAATGTTGGCTAGTTTGATTCTGAATAATATGGGCATAATTTTTTATTTAACAACCTATTTCTGTGATCTTCACAGAAAACATGGGATTTCCTAAAATATTCAACATAGCTTAAGAGATTTTCTTTTTCAAGAAGTATGCTTAAACTTTTATCTGTATCTTTTTTGTGTTGTGCTTTTAATGAATATTGCAATTATTTAAATATTACTGGGGGGCGGGGAATGAGCTTCAGTCAGAAGACATATTTTCTCCCTGAAATCAATTGATGGATGTTCTTTCTACGTAGCTTCTCAAATTATTTAGACTTTTTTTGGACTCCTGAAGATTCCAGCTGTGTATTAGAGGTTGTTTGTGGAGATGGCATACTCCATTTGTTTTCCAGCCTCCATACAGTAACTTCTAAGACATTTTAAAAGGAATTTTATCTCCCAGAGAAAGTGAGGTGGAGAAAAATCTATCTCAACATGATAAACAAGATCTGCCCCTGGAGAAGGTGATTCTAAACCTGCAAGTGTGCTTGAGAAGGTGTATGTCTTTTAGGAATGTCTGTGTTGTCAGATAGCAGGTGTGGAAAGGCAGTCAAAGTCCTCCCACTATAGTCTTCCTGCTGAAATCAAAGATAAAAGGTTCAAAATCATAAATCAGAATAGGCTCTAGACAAAGATCAAAATGCAAAATAGAAAATGCCAATGTAATTGGGTGAACTATAATTGGGTGAACATTGTTCCCAGTCCACTTTAAATCTCTTTGATCAACTAAGAAAAAAGGTCCCTGCCCAAAAGAGATTACTATTTTTAATTGATAAATGCTAAATAAGCAGAACCCACAACTCAACAGGATGCCTGATTGCAAAAGGGCCTGTTCTCAGCTAGCTAAATACATTTTCTTAGAATTCCTACAGGGTGTACTTTTGCATGTTTTCAAAGAAAAAAGTAAAAATTTCCCTATATATGGGGCATTTGAGAAATATCTAACCGTGGCTGCCTCCAACAGTTATTTTTTTGAATTACTGTAGGTCCTTTCAATAAACTTCACCTTTGATTCAAGCAACTGCTTGTGTTCTTTATGCCTGGAAACAAACCTGGTAAGATTTCTTTTTAATACCAAGAAATATATTCACCTCATTTGTTATTTTCATAAACATGTGAATGTTGTGCATGTAGTAGAAATTTATGCAAAATACATAAAATGTGAGTTATATTGTGCAAATGGAATAAAGTACAATTATCCACACTATTGAAGTCTGATATAAAAATCTAAATGTTGCATCTGAAATCCACTAAACTGAAGTCTATGAAATAGAGATTTTATTATATTACAAACTGTTACATTTCACCAGAAACTTCATGCTTCCATCTGGATGGTATTCTCTCGAAGAAAAATGCAGCTTTGGGATGAGCATACTATTGCTAACCATGTAGTTAGTATATGACTTGAGCAGATAAATTATATTTTGAATAAGTGAATATAGCTGTACATATTTTAATGTGAACTGGGTTGTTTTTAGTGTGATAATTGCTAAATTTAGAAAACATAGAATGTTAAAACAACAGAATACAAATAAAAACAGATCTAAAATAAGATACGTTCCGAAACATACCGCAATATCCTGGAGTTCCACAGACTGTTTTCATGGTAACATGATCTGCAACTATCTTGGAAAGTCCAAAATCAGCTGTTATGCAGAAATCAGAAAATTGTATTTCTTATGAAATAATTGTTGAATTAGACACAGCAAATCAATGTTCTAAATCAGGTAGGAAGCCTATATAGATGGAAAATGTGACTTTCAGCTTAATGTGGCAAAGTAATGAAAACAGGTTATATGATTGTTCTTTTTCTTCCTAATTGCATGTCTTTTAAACACACGTCATCATAATTGAATAATGTTCTATCTGTAAAACAGCATGCACTGAAACACAGGGGGAAAATTATTATTGTATTATTGTATAAATTTAGAGGAGATGAGAATAATTATTTTCAAATTTCAAAGAATTACGGCTGCATGCAGAAGTCTGTGAATGAGACTGGCTCTGGAATGCTTCTGCATAATCGGGACAGAATGAAAACATGACAAAAAGAAATTAATCCTTTTCAGCATGAAAGAATAGAGCAAGTATTATAGAAAAACTTTCTTCTAAATGCCATAAACCTAAAACTGAAGGATGTTTTAAAGTTTTATTGATCTGTGGGCATATGTGTTCTCTTGGAGAAGGTAAAATTGTGATCCAAACAAGGTATTTTGTCAAGCTGCTTACATATATCATCTTCCGCTGTCTAATTAGGAACAAGCACTGGTTGATTTAGGATAACAGCAGTTTTGTCCTTCATCACACATAGTTATTTTTAACTTGCTTCATTCTTTGGGAATTGTACAAGACTGCAATATGAACAAAGTGACTTTGTTTCTAACTCATGTAGTGCCCCTACTTTGTCACTCACTCCTTTTTATTCCAGAAATTTATTTTGTGCAATTTATCTGCCATAGCAATAGTTTCTAGCTTAATTTATTGTGCACCCTAAATATGGTTATGGTCTCTGCCAATTCTGAGGTCCCCCAGTACCCTTTAGTACCAACTTCCTAAGGATGCTATTAAAAGATACCAATTATCAATTACCTATTTTTAAAGGTGCATCTGGAGCTGGAGTTGCATACAATAAATTTTCTGGTTTCAAATCCCGGTGAACAATTCCATTGGCATGTAAATACTAGAAGGAATAAGTAAAGGTATGCAATATTATTTCATACAATTAATACATTTTCATAATATTGTGTATTATTATGTATATGGATTTGACTTCTAGAGAAGAGTGGAATATAAATCTAAGAAATAAAATAAATATGCAGACCACAATTTCATGCACTGAAAATAGAAAAATGTACAATTTGTAATCTCAAAAAAAAACAACTTGCACTTTATGTGGAAAATGAAAATAAAAGAGGAAGTCTAACAACCACTATTTACCACAGTGGTTTATAGTCCAATTGAATATCAAGATCAAACTGCAAATAAATATCGTTTGTGGCCTTCCCAAAGGGCCTGAGAAAACAGTGGATTAAACTGGTTACTGATTGATCCATTTTTTGTGTGGACAAGGCTGAATCTTTATTACATGAAGCTTGGTTTATTCTGCTGCAAGTGACCCAGTCTCTCAGGGGAGGTGAATATCAAAAACAGTCTAAGTTACAGCCAAACATTCAATAGTCCAGGGAATCTAATACATCAGCTTAAAATATTTTCAGTGAAGAGATAAGCTGAGCAACTAGGATATAACAGGACAATATGTAGAGTGAGAGCAGACATATAGCATTGTTTCACTTAAATGACAATTTTTCTACTCAAGCCTCAAGCATTTCCACATCATGCCATCTGCCATTATTCAAGAGTTAGTCTGTCATCAGTTTCTGAATCTTCAGCTGCTTGTATTTTCAGGAGATCAAAAAAATTTCAGCTTCTAAATTAGATGATTGCTACTGTATTGATAAAATTGCTTTCTCTTCCCTCCCAGGGAACTTTAGTTCAGGGGTGTCCAATCTTGGCATCTTTAAGACTTACAAGTCCTAGAAATCCCCAATCAGCCATTCTGTTCTAGTTCTTCCCTCATAACAATAGAGTTAACAGACTTTTAGGAAACAGCTTCATTCAAGGCTTGCTTGTTTTTTTGTAGACATTTCATTACCCAAACTAGGTAATGTCATCAGAGCCAGTTTCGTTCTTTGATGAGGACTCTCCTAGAGTTCAGCCAACTGCCTCTGACAGAATTCAGTTAGATTCTGGAGGACTATGGATGAAAGATGTTTCCAAGCCTCCTTCACAGGGGAATAAAATCTTTCCTAATCCTTCGGTGACTTCATGCAACTTTCTTTTCTCACCAAACGTTTTCATTCTTCACTTTCCTTCTTTCCACTAGTTCCTTGACTCTTTTTCTGCTTTTTGTCTTCTCCCCTTTCCCTCTTAACTCTTCCTTTTTCTATCTGTACACTTCTATTCCATCCTCCATCTTTTCTGTCTCTTTCCTCCTTTGTTTCTCTCTAGTTTGCTTCTTTGCTCTACCTCGATCTACATTGCCTCTGTTCCAGGATCTACATTGATCTACATTGCCTCTGTTCTCACTGTTCTCTTTCCTATTAGTGACAGCCAAGACCTGACAGGCTGACAGGAGTGTATTGCCCACCTTTGATATCATTTTTTTCTCCAGTGCCAATGTGACTAGACATCTGTTTTGGGTGGGGGTGACCAAGAAGAGATCTGAAATTTCAAAATTTCAAAGTAGAACAAGAAAGAAGTGGGATGGCTAAAATGAATTATGATTTCCTGAAAATAGGTAGGAATGTCAGTCCACCCACTTCAAGCACTACTTCTATTCATTTGTATTTTTTTTGTTTCTTATGTCTTTCAGTTCCTACTATTTTTTTTCTACACTGGTTTCTTTTCCTTCTATTAAAAATATTCCTCCTTTGCCCTCATTCTAAACAACAGCATAAGACTGTTCTTGACTTTGCACTAATAGCAATAGCACTTAAAACCTATATATTGCTTCACAGGAAGGCCTGGAAGAACATTGTCCATGGGGTTGCGATGGGTTGGACTCGACTTCACAACTAACAACAACAACTAAGCGGTTTAAAGTCAGCCTTCAACAACCTGAATCCTCATTTTACTCACCTCAGAAGGATGGAAGTCTGAGTCAATCTAATATCCGGTGGTCCCACGCCATGTCTTTCTCTTATCTATGGCTATTGTATAACCTCTACTTTTTGCCACTAACACGCATCTGCATTTCTTCTTGACAAATGAATTCCTTTCATGAATCATGCCTGAGATGCCCAGAGGAAATTACTATCTGTCACTTCTTCAGCCCCACAGATACAAAGCGTTCCTTTTTCTTTTCCTTTCACAGGACACAATTTTAGATAATGCTTTCTGTGATTTATTCCACCTTTTCATTTAATGTTTCTTGGTACAACTTTATGGTTTCAAGCTCAGTTCTCAAGGATGAGAAATAACCATTTCTATTACTTGCTGCTGTTTCCTTGTGTTGTATATTTTCAACAGTATAAAGCAGCACAACAGTACTTGCAATAAATAAATAATCTGGTATTAAGAGGATATTGGAATCAACAAGTGAAATTTACACAATTTTTCAATAAAGTTACTCTACTAATATGGATGTAATTATCAGATCTACCCCTCTTTTAGCCACCCAGCATGGTTGAGAGTCAGGTGGCATATAAGGTTAATAAATTACTATTACTTTGTTAACAAGGTAAAGTTTTAAAAAATAACTTCATAAACCATCTTTTCCATTTTATAATGTAGCAAATGCATCAATCAAATGAAAGTGTTTTTAAAAAAGGATGAAGTGTAGTAAAACTTAATCAGTTTATTTTGCCCCACTGAATATTTATATTCTACTCTTGCTCCCTATCAAAGCCTTATATTCTAAAAGAGTATTTATTGTCTTTATATCCAAATTTATCTCTAATAGGCTTACACAGGAGCATCTTTGAATTTTAAATCTGTAACCTCAGGCTTGTGAGACAGGTTAGGCTAATAAAATAACTGACCCTCAGTCACCCATGAACTCCATTATAAAACAGAGACTTATATCTGAGTCATCCTACTGGCTCCCAATACTTTTACCATTGTCTCATTTCCTCAACCTACGACCACAATTGGGACTGCAACTTCCATTACGTAGTCATTAAGTGAGTTGCACCAATTTCATGATCTTTTTTACTGTAATTGTTAAGCAAATACAGCTTTCCCCATTGACTTTACTTGTTGGAAGGTGGCTGGGACAGTTGCAAGTGGTGATCATGTGACCCCAGGATACTGAAACTGTTGTAAATATATACCAATTGCAAAGCACCTGATTTTGGATCACATGACCATGGGAATGCTGTGGCAGTCAAAAGTGCGAGGACTAGATGTAAATTATTTTCTTTAGTGCCATCATAATTTTGAATGATTGCTAAATGAATGATCATAAGTCAAGGACTACTTGTATAAATGAGCAATTGCCAATACCAAAGGACAAAACGATAAAAGTATAAGGATGGCTCATAATTAATAGAAACATTGTTTTAATACTCTTGTAAATGCAAACAGTGAAGGAATCCTACTTTTCCAATAGTACAAATCTGTCTCTATTTAAATATTATTTTAGTTATTATACTAAAATATTATAAAGTAGCATCCATTAACAAAAACATGATTTTAAATCTACATAAAGGGCTGCATTAGGGAATCTTTAAACACATAATGAATTATAGTAAAAACAGCCTAAAAGCAGACTCTAGTCTTTGGGGAACCAAATAGTTTAAGATAAAAATGATATTTTAATGCTGATTTTAATGGAGAAGAAAGTTAGTAAAATTCAGTAGCAAATTGAGTACTGCTAACTGTGAGAAATGATTCCATAGTAAATCATGTTAAGAGTTCACCACAGTATATAGAGAATATGCTATAATTGAAATAATAATAATAATAATAATAATAATAATATTTAATATTTCTATACCGCCCCTCTCCCGAAGGACTCGGGGCGGTG
>JANHFN010001771.1:0-13058 GCA_032468175.1 Toxicocalamus goodenoughensis | reverse complement strand
TTAGGCCAGTAATTTCTTCTAACAACCGGTTCTCCGAACTGCTTAGAATGTTAACAACCGGTTCTAGAGAATAGGTGAGAACCTGTAGAATCCCACCACTGTAAGCACCCCACAAGCTGGATCTGGGCCCCGGGCCTTGAGTTTGACATCCCTGGTTTAAAGGAATACAGGCCATTTCAAATACCTAGCTAAAGCCAGGCATTGCTTTACACGAAAGCTTTATACCAAGGGTCCCCAACTCCTGGTCCCTGGACCAGCACTGGGATGTGGCATGCCAGAGACTAGGCGTGCAAACAAGTGAAGCCACATCTGCTGGATGCAGGCAGCACATAAAACCATGCCCCCTCTGGTCTGCGGAAAAAACTCTCTCCACAGAACCAGTCCCTGTTACCCAAAAGGTTGGAGGCTGCTTGCTTTATACATTATTTTGGTGTGGACATCTGAACAATTTCTTGCCTCAAAGTCCTCACAAATCTTCTGGAATAAGACGACTCTTAGCCTGATTCTCTGTCCTTTCTGAAGGTGTTGGATTTCCAGTTCTGTTTTCTAATTACTCTGAGTGATTTCTATAAAGACCTTCCTCGTTACTGTGATGGAAATTTCCTTTACAGAACTATTTTAATTTACTTAATTTATCTTAAATTTGATTGCAGTGAGCACTCCTAATTAACCTGATTTTTTGGTGGTAATCACACACAATGGAATCAAATAAAAAATCCGGGGATGGATTGACCGGCACGCAGAAAGAAGCTGCCCTACGTACTTTAATTCAGCGCACAGGATATAGTTTGATTCAGGTAGGAACTTCCCTGTCACATAAAAACAACTTTTAGGTTGCTAATTTGAAAGGAAAACAAGGAGATGGATGTCTACTGCACTTCCCAATGGCTTTCACCAGAAGTTCTTCCCTAATATCTTTTGTTTCTTAAGGAGGATCAGATGCTACGTGGATTTTCCAGTGCCAATGGTTTCCATTTTGATAATCTTGTGGCCAGAGTGTTTCCATGAACTGTCAATTCACATTGTAGCCCTGCATTCAACGTAACAATATGAACTGAGGATTCAGCAGAGGGACAACGAGGTCATTGATGATTGGTCTCAGATTTTTTTCCAATCAACTGCTCATTCTCTTACCTTCCATGTAGGTTTATGACTTTAAACTCCACACACACAAAATTGAATATGTTCTCATGCACTTTTTTCCTAAATATACTGTACGCATGGGCTTATATATTTCCTTAGACTATGCTTTTTACATAATACACCTAGATTTCTAGGCAGCTTCCTCTAATAATGCATTGCAACCTAACATTATGAGGTGCAAATATACACACAGAGAGACACAAACATACATACACACACATTTAATTTACCATGATGCAGAAAGTATATATTTGCAATTTAAATGAGACAATGAAATACAAAATGAACCAAGTTCTTCTTCATTCTTGCACAATTCCAGTCATCTTTATATTTTCTTTCCTTATGACTAGGTAATTTCCTCAATCACTTGAGATGTAAACAGAGGTTCTAAAACAGATCTAATGGAGTCAAGACAGGACCAGGAGCAAATAAAAAGAGAATAAAGTTTAAGTGAAAAAGATATAACTACAGGAAGACAATTCAGTAATATGACTAGGGATATAAGCAATGTTGAAATTCATACAATTCCAAATTTTGTTCTTCTTTCATTAAGGAAAACGGTCAACGAAAATATGGAGGGCCACCACCAGATTGGAATGGGCTGCCACCAGAACGAGGCTGTGAGATTTTCATTGGAAAACTTCCCCGAGATCTCTTTGAAGATGAACTCATTCCATTATGTGAAAAAGTAATGATATCATTTAGTAGGTTTTCTTTTCTTTTGTGTATATTCAAAGGAATGATGTTATTGGCAGGACTCGTAACTAAAACAAGTAACGTTTCTGTGCGGTGCCTGGATTTAACAGGCATAATAACCACAATCAATGGCTCTCTAAATGAGAACCCTCTTCCTTATCAGAGGGAGTCCACTAGAGCTGGGTGGCCAATAGATGAAATTAAAAAAAATATCGCCTTCGTTCTTTAGCATCTTCTTCCAACCAGCCTGGGGATTTGCTGGTCCTCGCCTGTCCAACCTGCAACCTGACCTGACCTGACCTCACTCTGCTGATGGTTTTGAGATCAGCCGTGCTCCTCTGAGTGCCGATTTGAGAAGGATTGTTTCAATCTGACTGAATTACGCTATGGATCGATATACGGTTCCCAAAACTAATTTGATGGCATATCAAGTGTTGGGCTTTTTTTTCCCCTTGACAAAAACCGACTCCTGTTTTACAAATTCGTTTTAAAGAAGCTTCAGAATTCATTTGCCATTTCTCTTCATTGATTTTGCTGCTTTGAGGCTAGTTTATCCCTTGGGGGGGGTGAATTGGCGGGATGGCAACACCGTTGTGTAAAAGACAGGAGATCAACACTCCGTGCAATTCTACAGGAGCACCAGAAGAAGAGAGTGTTTGTTGAATTGTGGGATCCTCTGTTGTCTTTCAGACGTTTCATTACCTAACTAGGTAACATCATCAGTGCTAGAAGGGAGTGGGTTTGCTCTCTACTTATATACCAGTGGCTTACCCTGTCAAGTGTTGGTGGGAAATATCCTTGGTAGTTTCTTGATTAGGCTGTTGTTTAGTGTTGGATTGTTTGTCTGAATTAATAGTTGCTTGATTAGGGTTTTGTTTATTGCTTGAATTGGTCTAGTATTAATCTTGGAGTTAATCTCTGCTTATCTGGGTGTTGATTGCTGGTGAGGAGTTGTGGTGGTCTTGTAATTTTTTTTAATAGAAGGGTTTTTATATATAGCGGAGTTTCTCACCCGTGGCAACTCTTAAGATGTGTGAACTTCCAATGCCCAGAATTGTCCAACTGTAACTCTAAGATGTATGTGGACTTCAACACTCAGAATTTCCCAAGGAATTCTGGGAATCGAAGTCCACACATCTGTAGAGTTGCCAAGAATGAAAAAAAACACGCTATATACAGTATAAAAACATTCCACTCCAAAATTTCCCCAAAATTCTTTTTTCCCCCCTCCCTTTGAAAGAAACTTGTTTGTCAGAGACCAAGAACAGAGGGAGATAAAGAGAAGGTTATTTTTCAACACACACACACACACCCCTCTCTCTACTCCGCTTTACACAAAGACATGAGATCTTGGAAGATTTCAGGCAAGTTTAAATCCCATCGCAGAATCTTTTGCCTTGCAGAAGAAAACAGCTGTTCTGCTTTCCTCCTCTCCTTTTTCCAATCCACCATGGGACGTAATCTCTGAGCCCAGCAACATCTAGTGGGCAGGAGCTAAAATAACATTTCTCCTCTTCTCTGAAGACTGTTGATCAAGGGCTTCCGATAAAGCAACTTTATAATGGAGTCACAATACCGAGTTTAGGTACAGTTAACAGGCAGATGGAGTCATGCTCAGCGGGTGATTTTGCTCCTGAGAAAAGATCTCAGCAGGGCGTGAGTCTGCTTCTTCCTTCTTCTTCTTCTTTTTTTTTTTTAGCCAGCCACAGGTGGAAAACAATTTAGAGGAGGGTTGTCGGAGGCTTATTTATCAGATCTGGGATGGCCTGCAGGGAGAATTAAGGGTAAGAAAAGGATTAACTCTTTGGATGCTTGGTGAGTTAGGAGTGGGGGTTTCATCTCAAGAGGGCTGCACGTTAGCTGGCCCCCAATGGGTGAGGCTGGTCATGCAAGCAGTGCTGTCTCAGCTCCACTAATCTGGAGGGAAGGGAAGGAGGAAAACCGGGTGGAAAAGGGCTGCCCACTCGCCAGTTAAAAGTCCACAGAGAGTCTCAGTCATCCAGGTCATGGTTGTCCCAAAAGTGCTTTTTTTTTTTTTCAGAAGGCAACTGGACGTCCTTGTTTTTTCTTTGAAGATGTTTTACTTCTCATCCAAGAAGCTTCTTCAGCTCTGGCTGGATGGTGGAGAACGGAAGGGTTTCTACTCCTTGCAGACAGCTGGTCATTTGCACTCTTTGAGAGAGTCCTTGAGGCCACTTGGAGGTTGGTTTGAAAGAGGGGTCAAAGAGGCCATTGGTGTCAAAATTGAGCAGCCTTCTCTCAACAGAGGGGGGGGGGAATATGACATCATCTATCTCCAGTTTACAACACAGTCCTTTCAGGAGCTCCAAGAAGGCTCCACACCCATTTGCATCACTCAGGTGATCCTGAGGACACGGATTAAACCTCCATGTGGCCCTCAAAGACTCTCTAAAAAGGATGCAAATGACCAGCAAATGTGTCTGCAAGGAGTATAAACCCTTCCATTCCCCACCATCCAGTCAGAGCTGAAGAAGCTTCTTGGATGAGAAGCGAGACGTCTTCAAAGAAAAACCAGGAAGTCCAGTTGCCCCTTTAAAAAAGCACCTTTGGGACACTCACCAGTTATATTTACAAATTCAGCCCTGATTCTGATCCAGCCAGAGACCGTCTTTCTCCAGTTGAGGACATTGTCCCTTATAAGAAAACAATGCAAAAGAACGAGTAATTGGTGGAACTTTGCTTCCTGGAATTGTGGGTACTCCATCACTGGAGGTTTATTAAAAAATAGACTGGACAACCACTTGTTTGGGATGGTGTAAAAAAAACTCCTGCCTTGGGGAGGGGGTTGGACTAGAAGACCTCCAAGCTCCCTTCCAGCCCTATGGATTCTATGATTCAAAGGCTGGTTTCTTCACCTCTGCCAATCTCTTCTTGGCCCCCTGTGTCATCTGCAGTTCCCTTTGCTGCGTTGATTTACAGATCTATTTTAATAACACGTTAGATACACTGCCGCTGACAAGATAATATTTTTTTGCCAAAAAAGCGTAGGCAATTAATTGCGTTAGGTTTATTCAAACAATCAATGAATTCTGGATGTATTTTTGTAGCAGATATGGGTGAGGGGAAGGATAGGAACTTCTTTGTCTAAAAACGGTGCCAAATACACATTCTTTTGACTCTTATTTAGGGCAGAGGGGAATGCCTCCTTCCTGACAGCGAGAACAATTAATCAGTGAAACAAGTTGCCTTCAGAAGTTGTGGGTGCTCAGTCCCTGGAGGTTTTTAAGAAGAGATTAGGCAATGATTTGTCTGAAATAGTACAGGGTCTTCTGCTTAAGCAGGGGGGTTGGAAGACCTTCCAGGTCCTTTCCAATTCTGTAATTCTGATTTTCTAAGGGTACGAAAGCTTTCTTGTGTACCTCCATTTGCTCCATCGTCTTAGAAGAGGCTTTCCTCATCTTTTCGTGGCGGAGAGAAGGCTTCTTCTCAGATAGCTTTGGTGCCTCCTGTACCTCGTAGACTTGCATGAAAGGATCATGCCAAGATCACCTTGATTAGAAAAGACAATCCCCATCTTTCGCTTTGTGAAAAGGAGAGAATGGCTTTTCCGAAATGGCAACCATGTGTTTTAGAAGGGCATAATCTCGAGACGGTAATTCCTCACGTTCCCTTCCCTTCCCTCCCGACAGAACCTTTCCTCTAAGAGAATGCCAGTGAATTTTCTAGGGCGGTGCAATAAATTGCATGGGGCTGAAGCAACGTGTCTTTCAAATATGATTCCCAATTATGAAAAAGCCACCATGCAATCTGGAAGTTTTGCATCTGGATATGTTCTCCCTTTGGTGTGGGCCTATAGAAAAAGGGTCAAGGTTTGTCTTGCAATACAGCAATGCTGCTTTAAATATCTGACAGAGGAGAAGAGAAGAGGAGAGGAGAGGAGAGGAGAGAAGAAAAGAGAAGAAAAGAAAAGAAAAAAAGAGAAAAGAAAACAAAAGAGAAACTTTATTGTCACTTTAAATGTACACTAATCAGCATATATTAAAATGAAGTTTCGTTGCATTCAGCTCTCAAAAGATAACCATTATGGGTATACCTCTCTTTCTCTCTATTTCCCCCACCCAAATTCTGTTACAAAGCCAAGAAGGTATATCTCATTTAAACCAATCATAGGCTACCACATAAAATGTAGTATCTATTACTTTTAATCCCAGTTTGGTGCAGTAGTGAAGGTGGTGGCCTGGAAACCAGGAATTCTAGTCCCGCCTTAGGAATGAAAGCCCATTGGGTGGCTATGTGCCAGTCAGCAGGAGGTTCTGAGTTCTAGTCCCACCTTCGCCATGAAAGCCGGCTAAGTGATTTTGGATCAATCACCAGGAGACTGGGAGTTCTAGTCCCACTTTATACATAAAAGCCATCTGGGTGACTTTGGGCCAATCACCAGGAGATGGACAGTTCTGGTTCTGCCTTAGACATGAAAGCCGTCTGGGTGATTTTGAGCCAGCCCTCTCTCTCAGCCTTCCCTGTAGAGTTGTAATTGCAGGAATGTGGCAAACCTCAGATAAAGAATGTTTCCAAGCAAATACAACTCAGGCAAACAAAGTCACTAATCTATGGATAAAGGAGGATTAGAGAGGGGAAGTAGACATATGTTAGACTTTAACTAGAGATAATTAATTGTATGGATTACTGTACTAAACAGTAATGAAAGTTAAGCAGTAACCAAAGTTAACCAATGATGGAGGATAACTAAAATGTGTATAAATGCAAGACTCCAATAAAGATCATCATCATAATTCAGTTGTTCATGATCAAACAACTCGACTACCTCGTCATTACAACGATTTTGAGATTCAAGCATTCACATTTTCACTTCTTCCAATTTTTCATCTGAATTTCAAATTGCTCCTACTCATTCATACCGCTAGGATAGTTCTCTCCATAGTAGAGATGAACTCTTACAATTTGTTTCATTTTTGCATACTGAATATTTTCTATATTAAACTTGTTTTAAGAATTTTATTATACCTATAGTTATTTAAATAGAATGCAAAGTATTAGTTTATGAAGATACGAGATTCATATTTCAATTTGAATAAAAAGTCAAGTTATACTGATAATATTTTAAAAACTCATGTACAACACCCCTTATTAGATAGGCTTTGTACAAAAAAATAAGGATTCAAAATCTTCAATCTTACAGAGCAAAAGGTACTTCATAAGAGAGCTGTCTTGATGTAATTTAAAATGCAAATGTTTTGGTTGAATAGAGTCTGCAAATGAATCCAGATTTCTTCAAGTTGGGTTGACAGCCTGGATACTTCTGCCAACAAAGCAGGCTCGGAACAAATGATTTTAAAATGCAACTAAAAAAAAAAGAAACCATGTTCATTTAAATGGCATTGACAGGATAAAAGTAATTGAACTAGTTGTTTGAGAAAGCTATCGCATCACTATGATTGTATTAGCTAATAAACTTTTAAACTGTTATCAAGAGGATGCAAATCTTTCATAAATCATATTAAAATCTAAGCATGTCCCATGTATCTATCATGGAGCATTAATGTATATAACAAGGCATCTGGGAAGTAGCGGTATTGCAGATAATGCTAAATGCTATTTAAAATTGCTCAATCCTTATTTATAACAATGAAAATGGTAACATAAAAGGGTTCTGTACTAAACAGAATAACTGGATTCCTTTCAGTATTAGAGGCACTATTCTGCAATGGTTCCATTCCGTCCGGAGTCAGTGGTTCCATTTAGAATTTTTGGGAAAGGTCACTGTCAGACCATTGGGCATATCAGTATATGATGCTGATGCCTTGACCTGCTCCTTCACAGAATTTAACATGAACCTTTGGAAAGGCTTTCTGTTGATGTGAAATGAGGTGTTATCAATATGGTAAACATATCCAGTTAGGCACTTCTAACCCAGATGTTTCGGCCTTGTGTTTGAGGCTTGTGAGGCACTGGGTGAAGCCGAACAGATTCTGACAGAATCAGAGAGAGAAAGAGTTGCCATCAGTATGGACACCATAGATATGCTATCTGTTGTTCTTGATGAAGTTGTACTTCTCATGAAGGAGTAAGTGTGCAATTTGGGCCAGGGGATTTGTGGCTTCTACTAAAGCAATACACCAAGGCTATTTCCAGAAGAATCTTCAAACAGCTTCAGCTTGTCCTATAACTGTGGCCTTTCTGGATTCAGGAAATACTGAATAAAGTAGATCATGCTTTTGCCATCTTTTGGTTAGACTACTTCATCTACTCAGGGCTGCATCTAAAGACAAGTCTGAAACTACAGCAACACTGATTGTCACTAAATGGACAATTTGGAACTAAATCAGGCTGATCATTGTTCAAAGTTCATGACTTTTCATTTACTTGTGATCATTTACTTGAGGTGAAATCTCTGAAACAGCTGGGAGAGACAACTGTACTCCCCTCCTGAGAAATCAGGGGGTAGAGGTTTGGAAGATGCAAAAAGGTTTTTTAAAAGAGTGACTCTCTCAGATTGGGATGGTCCAATCCTGCTAATATTGAAGACACATGTAAAAATGGTTTCATCTGCAAAGTCTCTGATGTAGAAATATCCATTTAGAGGGACACCACCAATTCCACCAATAAATTCCACCAGTGCCATCCACCAAGCTGATACATTGTTTTTATAACTGTAAATTGCCTATAGTCTTGTGAATAAGCAATGTACAAATTTATAACAAATAAAAATATATGTGGAAAACACTATTGGAAAAAAAGAAAAGGCCAGATTGTTTTTAAGTTTTCAGTTTGCTAATAGCTTTAATTTAAATTGTATTTGCATTTTTAATTATTAGTTATCCTGAATGATCTATTACAGGGGTGCTTAAATCTGGCCTGTGGAGCTAGCCTGGAAATAGCAAAGGACTGGCCCATGGTGCCCCTGGCAGCCAAAACTGGGTGCTGGGAGTGGCTGTGGGTGGTACAGCTCCGTGCCCCATTTTGGCCGGCAGGGTGCTGAGAAGGCCATATAGGCTGAAAATGGGGCACTAGGGGCCGTGTGAGGCTCCCCCAAACCCTGTTTTGGTTGGCAAGGTGCTGGAGGCTGTTCAGACCAAAAACGGGGCACGGGGGGACTGCAGGAGGCTTCCTTCCTGTCTCCCTCCCCCCAGCGAGAACGACAATGCTGATACAGTTCTTGAAGAAATCCAGTGTGACACCCTGATCTATTATAAGAACACTGTAAGAAATAAGTACTGTGCATATATAAATAAAATCATTATTTTTTCTTCCTCTTCAAACAAACACTTTCCCAGTAGGTGAAAGCTGTATATTCAAATATGTATTTACCTTTAGAAACAATGCAAGGTATGCCTGAGTTAGTTCAAAGTCACACTTTGTGTTCAGCATTGCTTCAATCATTCTTAGGAAACTCTGCATCACCTCAATAGCGCCACCACCATCTGGTGACAAGCCTCTCAGTTCTGTTTCAATATTAGATGGTCCCATGTCCTTCAGAATGCTCAGTGGAGACTTATCTGTAAAAACATTAAACAATGGTGAAAAGTATAGAAAATATTTTAGATATTTTAGAAACTCTTGTCACATTTAATCTGTGATTTTGCTTCTTTCCCAGAACACTTACTTCATCTGGATTTATTTTTGCAAGAAAAAAATTAAAAATCCTATTCCAAGAGGCAAACCATGTGAATTCTCCTGGGTTTTTGGGAGCAGGGCATAATACAGAGATTACACCCACATACACAAAATTAACAATGAAAAAAATCGTATTTATTTCTCTAGACACTATTTGATAATCTGCCAATGGGCAAACACAACACCTAGATCTCTAGGGTTGAGCAGGGCCTCTTGTTCCCCCTTAGTTACCACATGCACATATTGTGTTCTAGATAATTATCTGAAATACGTGATCTATACAGATTTCTCTATCTAAACCTTTCTCCAACTAGCATGTTCAGTCCCATCCCTTCTTGTATTTGCAAGCCGATGTACTTTTGGCCCCCAATGTATGTGGGGAAGTCATTATATGTAGGTGAGTATTACAAGTCTGTTGATGGTTTAAGCAATGTACTTATAATTGTTTTATTTCTGCTTTGATATTCATGTCTGTCTGGGACATGACTTGCAGCTTCACAACAAATGTAGATAGAAAGATGGGTAGATAGATGGCAGACAGACAGATATGAAGTTGCAAAAGAGTATAGCTATAGAATACCAAAGTTATTGATATATGTTTACACAATAAGACATTACATTGACACATAACGAATGCTCGTAAGCATCATCAGAATGATATACAGTAGTAGAATAAAAAGGACTCAATATGATGCAATATAATAATGACACTAGTTAATTAAATATATATTAATTAAATGTCATTTGAAAATATATAATTTTCTTCTGTTTCTGTATCAATATAGAATTCTTTACTGGCCAAGTGTGATTGGACACACGGGGAATTGGTCTGTGATGCATAAGCTCTCAGAGTTAGAACTACCATCAAGTACGCTGTCATTTCATATGAAAACTTACAGTTGCTACTTTTTAATGCTTCTTCAAGCTTCAAGTAGAACTCAGATTTTTGAGCCAATATTCCAAGATTTACCACTTTTGATTGGAAATTAAAAAAAAATCACATCACTTGTTAGTGCATTCAAGGGTAAACATATTTTGATGGAATGTTTACAAACGTAAGTTAGGAATCACAACAAATTAGTTCCTAGAGGTGAATAGTTTTTCCTTCTGCTGCTCAAGTGTCACCTTCCCATATTTAGAACAGATTTTGGGAGTTATATATGAGGAAGGGCAAGAAGCCACAACAACGGACACAACAATTGAAGAACAATTGGGCACTACAATAATATCAATGAATTATGCTAAAGTTACCGTGAAATTGGCCCATTTTACTGTTGTAATTTATTAACATTATATTAGTGGTTGGCTTCTATTTCATCATCACTTTTCTTAAGAAAAATATATAGTTTATAGGGAAAGGGAAAGGCAAGTAAAATTTTACCACTGACAAAAGACTCAAACAGAGCATAAAACATCTGCTTCAATTATTAGCCCCACTTTAATATCCAAAAATTATGCTGTTACCATATACTTAAGGTACAAGAGAACAGAACTGAAAAAATAAAGGATGTACCAAGTTCAGGTAGTGCAAGTCCCTTGATACAGCACTTAAACCTCACGTGGCTAACAGGAAAATATGATTAAGCTTATACCAGAAACACTTCTGAGACATTTAAGAACTTGGAGAAAAAAAGAAAAGACATTTAAAAGCCAAATAAGTTTCTGTACAATCAATTCTCTTTTTACCTGTTGTTCATCACCTTCATGCTCAACAGAAGCAAATTGTGGTATAAGACCAGGAAGAGTGGGAATGAAGAACGGTGCAGATTTTGGTACTTTTGGTGGTTCTTTGGGCTTATTCTTTTGCTGTTAATGGGAATTATCACATCATCACTATCACATTTTTATGTAAATCCAATATTCACAATAAACAAGCAAAATTATTAAATTCCTTGCTGTTAAAAACACTGAAAACCCATCTAAAATATTACACACAGAATAATCATAAATCAAAAGGAGACATCAGTACTTTGAAACTGTAACTATTATATTGTCAAAAATATTATAGTCAAGTGAACTGCATGAGTACAAGATGGCATTTAATTCTGCTTCACTATGTCAGTTAAATATATTTTTTTAATTCCAATGGCACATTATCTCATAACTGGCTGTGTGACTGAGACAAAAAAATATTCCTAGGGCAAATGTTTTCTTAAAAGGTTTACTTTGCTGTTTTGGGGGAAAAATGTATTTTTTTTTCCAACTCAATATATGATTACATTTAACAGACATTACTATTTTGTAAATGAAAATATTATAGAACAATTGTGATATCTACTTTCTCATACACCCAGTATAGAATTTCTGTGAACTTAAAACTTAAACGTTCTCTTAACCAATTATTCTGAAAACAGTTTATTATTCACAATGTTTAAAATAACTGTCTTACAATAATAGACACAACTCCTAATAACTTTATATGCAAGTCATGAAATGGGTACCTTAATAATGTCTAAACTGAGCAAGTTTTTCCATCTAGATTCTGGCAGCAAAGAAAGAGTCACAATTGTTTCTCCCAGCTGTGGTGGAGATTCATATTGTATCATTTCATCATTTGTTTCATTCTCTTCTGTTCCATCTTCAACTTTCAATTGTAAAAGAAAAGAATAAATACATTACAAAACACTAATCCAGACAAGGGCTAAAATATATATAGTCTAATCTAGTGGTTCCCAAAGTGGGCGGTACCACCCCCTGGGGGGTGATGGGATGCCTTAGGGGGGCGCTAAGAGGCAAAGGGGCTGGCAGGGGGCGCTAAGAGGCAGCAGGGGGGTGTTCAAGGCACTAGCCGGCCCTGCAGGTTCACTCATTGACTGTAGCACCGCTTCAGAGCCAGCGCCTCCAATCTGGAAGCGGTGGCACATTACGTGCTGCCGCGGCCACGATCAATGTGTCGCCCCACTGCGGCTCCTTAGCGTCCCCAAGGAGGCAAGCAGAGGGGTGGTAAGAGGTGGCAGGGGGGCAGTGAGTCGAAGATGGCTGCGGCAGCACATAACCTGCCACTGCTTCCGCATTGGAGGCATTGGCTCTGGAACAGTGCTAGTCAATGAGTGAACCCTGCTAAGAGGCGGCAGGGGGATGTTAGAGGCACCGGCCCTGCAGGCTCACCCCATTGACTGTTGTACCGCATCGGAACTGGTGCCTCGAATGCGGCAGCACTTTGGGAAAAGCCACCGCCACCACTTTCTAAAAGTGCCGCCGCTGTCACATTCTGTCTGTCTGTCCATCCGTCCGTCCACCTGCCCGTCCATCCATTCATCCATCCATTCATCCATCCATCCATCCAAAAGGTCTGTCTACCTGCCTGCTTGCCTGACTGCTTGCTTGCTTGCCTACCTACCTATCTATGTAGCCATACATTCATCCAAAAGGTCTGCCTGCCTGCCTGCCACCTACCTACCTACCTACCAACCAATATATCTATCTGTCTGTCTGTCTGTCTGCCTGCCTGCCTCTCTCTGTCTCTCTCTCCCCATGTATCTATCCATCCATGTTCGAAACGCCAGCCCCGCAGGCACATCAGGAAAGTAGAGCAACGCCAGTCTGGGAGGGAAGCAGAGAGAGAGAGAGAGAGAGAGAGAGAGAGAGAGAGAGAGAGAGAGAGAGAGAGAGAGAGAGAGAGA
>JANHFN010001770.1:110210-142288 GCA_032468175.1 Toxicocalamus goodenoughensis | reverse complement strand
TATCTATCTATCTATCTATCTATCTATCTATCTATCTATCTATCTATCTATCTATCATCGCTTTCTTGAAAGCTAAGACAGAATTGTTGGGGACTGACACATCATGTCTAGAGAATTGTTTTTAACCATGGAACTCTCTTTGGGAAGGGAGAGATGCAAAGTATAGTAAACTGTTGCAGGAATACACTGGAGGAAACATCCAGCAGCTCCCTCCCTCCCTTTGTATGGACTGAAATTGGCAACTAGAAGGGGTTGGGGTGGGTTCCCCCCCCCTCAAAAAGGTAGATCTTGACATTTTTGCATTAATGAGCCCCAGAATTTTTTTTGAAAAAATTGGTTCCAGATGCAAGGCAGCTCTGGGCTGGGGGAGGCATTAAGTGAGAAAATGTGAATATACATTTCATGCCAACAGAGATTTTTTTGGGGAAATTTATAATTATCCTCAGCATGGATGAAGGAGAAGAAGAAACGCATCTTGAGCAATAACAACAACAATGAGAAGGGGAGGATGCTAGAGAGAGATTGGGTGGGATTTATTGGGGGGCAGAAGGCAGAGTAGGCAATATGTGGACCCTCTAATGTTTACCCTGCTTTCCTTATTATCTTATGGGAATAATGGTTGGTGCAGAGAACCTCAATACATCATGTGGAGAACATCTGGAATGTTCTAGCCCATGGTAGAGTTTGCTCCTAGTCCATCCACTTTCACTGTGCGACACGGTGGGATGAAGGGACATGTGTGCCCTTAGTGGAAATTGCAAAATGTATGCGGTTTTTGAGGAGTGTGGGGTGGCATGGTCTGGTATGCCTTCCCCTCCATGACTCCATGGTCGGCGTCTTACTCTTCATCGTGAGCTTGGTGGCAGTAGAACAGCCTGGATTGCTTGATTTGGGGAAGCCGGCTTCACTAGTTCCTGATCATGGGCTGTCCCCTTTGATTGTCAGAAGAGGTTTTTGGGAGAAACAAGGCAATCTCATCCCCTTTCGCTGGCAGGAGGGGTGGGAGTCTCGCAAAAGCTCTTGGGGCTGCTGTCCATTTTCCCAACCGTGATGGGCCTCATGAAATTCCAGGAGCACAAATGGGAGCAAGGCTGCCCTCAGAGTGTCCCAATGTTGAAGATCATCTTCTCTAGGGCTTCTGAGAAGCCTCACCCCCTCGGGAAGGGACCATAGAAAGTCGAGTCTGGTGACCGCCACAACCTGGCCTCCTCTCCTGATCTCCAGAGGTCCTGGGGATCCAGAAGAGGCCCCCACTCCAGCTCAGCTGCTCTTCTGCCCCCCCCCCCATCCCAAGAGGTGCTTCTTCCAGCCAGCATCTCTGCTCGCAGCCCAGGTGATTTGCAAATGAAACATTTCGTTGGAAGAGAAGTTGCCTTCAAGGGAATTTGGAGGCGGGGGGGCGGGGGGCGGAGGAGAGCAAAGTGCTCGGTGCTCTCGCAGAGGCACTGACAATGACTTGGGGTGTGTGTGTGGAAGAGCGAGATTTACAACCCCCTGTTTGCCGTTAAAAGAACAATGGCTTCTAAAGTGGCACTTATTATATTTAAGAAGGCTACAGACAGTCCAACAATGCCGGCGAAAGGAAATAAATCGGCTTGCAAGCAAAAACACGCCAGAGATAATTGGCAAGGCTCACTTAACGCATCTTGTTTAGCATCCAAGAGCTATTCAGTGGGAGCCGCCGTGGCAGGAGGCTGTTGGTACAACAGTGATGACAGTGTGCGGAGATGAAAGCAAAGAAGGAGCAGCGACAAAAGGGGGAGAGGGAGGGGATTCCGCCAGGCAATCTGGCAGGGATGGGGCACCATTCTGCCCTCCTCCTCGCCCGCTCCGGGGCTCAGGGATCCCTCTTGTCCCTGGTTAGGCTGCTCTGGGCAGCTGGTGGCACCCCGGCTCACCAAAGGGCTGGCAACGGGTAGGGCAAGGGCTGCGCCCCTTCCTCTCCCAAGGGGTAACCATCGGAGCTGCACAATGGCTCTGGATGGCCAGCTTTAACCCTGCTCCTATGTGACAGCAAATAGGCCCAAGGAGGTTCCGGTAGACCCCAACCGAGAAGGCCCTGTGGCTTGTTCCTTGGGGGTGGTCTTGTCCTTGTCCCCCCCTTTAGAATTACAAACTGGCAAAGAGCCCCCCTGCTCTCCATTTGAAGGCAGGAAGGGTGCAGAGAGCGATCGGCTCCCACAAGAAGATCTGGTTTGCTTAATTTGAATTGCCTGAATAAGCACACGGCTCCCTAAGCCCAGATCCATGACGGAAAACTCCCAGGAGCAACGCACGTGTCAGAGGTCAGATCACAACCCAACCCCATCAAGCCTTAACAGTGTGGGGACAAGGAGACTTGCAAATTGTTGAGCAGGCCAGTTTAATCCCAGGCCTTTCTCGGTCCTTTCAAATCCCTGTGGGGCCATTCTACACAAAGGCTGTTCTTGGGAGATACAGTGCAACAACTGAAGCAAGGCCCTTTGTGGGCTGGTGGCTCTCAAGATGGTTGGGACTACAATTCCCATCAATCCCGGGCACAATACATTGTGCCACCCGATGCCCAAAGTAGTGCTGCAGAATATCTAGAGGAAGCGTGTTAGGAGAGGTTGCCCTGGAAATGCTGAAGACCAACTTTCTTCAGAATTTGTTCTTGCTGGTTGAGCAGGAGGATCTTGCTTGGTCATCGCTGTGGCAACATCTGAGGATGATTTCCGAAATAGCCAAAAGCTTCATGGCCCAAAGATTTATTTATCTGTTCCTGGAATATTAAGGTTGGGTGGTTTTTAACGAAGAGCAGAACCCAAACGAGTGATTTTAGGAAGGAGAAAATGTTGGTTGTTAGCTGGATGTTATGAGAAGGTCGTCTTTTGGTCCTATTTGGACTTTGTCACCAAGAACAGGTTATTAAACTCAGCTGTGCCCCAAATCCTGTCCCTGAGAATTTAAGAGAGCGGAGGAAGAAGGCGAAAGCCAGGAAGAGCAGGTATTTTTAGAACACATGAGATTTCCCAAGCTGAAGGCGACCCCGTTGCCTTGGCTGGGCTGCTCAGCATTATTGATGGTAGCTCCTCTCCTCCACACATCCCCGCCTTCCCCCGGGGCCGATCTCCAGCTCGAAGTTTCCTCATTACAAGGAAGCTGCTTCCCCCTGAACCCTCACTTGGCAGCGCTTGAGAGGAACCAGCCCTCCAGATACACCCCAGACTGCTTGGTTGGTCTTGCCTGTTTCTCTGCTCTGGAATCACGAGATCCAACCTTAAACCCGACCTGCTGTAGCTCAAGACAGACACAGGAGTCCGTTTGGTCAACCACCCCCGAAGGTCTCTTTTTTCAGAGTTTCGTCCTTCTCCCCCAAATCCTTTGGCAACCTCCTCCTCCTTTTCCTCTCCTCCCTTTAAACAATTAGCAGATCAGAAGCTGCCAGGATTGCTCAAAATGGCCGTGGAGTCTGCAAAGACATTTGGGAAGCCGCAAGGGAGTCACAATCCCTGGAACAGATTGCTTAAATTAATGGCAGAGGAGAGGAGAGGAGAGGGAAACTAATGTGCAGAGTCAGGAACTTAATCTAAGCTTTGGCTACCAAGGGAAGTCCCAGGTGTGGTCTTAAGAGATTGGCCAGCCTCTATTAAACCATTTGGGGTTTCTGGCCATTTGGCCAATGAAGCCTGTGATCCTCCTGAAAAGGGGCGGGCTGAAAGATCTAATTTGGTCCAGCAAGCCAAGCCGATTCTTAGGTATTTTTATTCCACTGATCCTTGGCTTCAGTTGGACTTCAGTTTCTGGAAGTTGGTTTTAATCAGTGAAAGCTCAACTGTCGTGGCATTTTCCCGGCAGTTTTCTGAGGGGCGGGACGAACAGGGTTCAATGGGCTAGAGGATGGGATCTGTTCCAGGTGGAATCAGGAAGATCAGCCCTCCCAAGAGCTCCCTCTAAACAGCACACCCACTTTGGGGGATTCCCCTGGAATCTGATTTCCGGTTCATTTGCAAACTCATCTTTGTTGCAGAATTCTGCATCATGTGTCGCTCTGAGGCTTTGCAGCTGGACAAACGCAGCAGCCATGTTGGTGAAATTTCCATGTATTTATGCATTATTATAGCCTGACAGTCAGGAATAATTCTGTCTCTTCTTTTTCACCCTGCATTTCCTCTTTTGAATCTTACTTTTTTTTAATGTAAAAAAGGCACGTCAGAAAGAAAGACTGAATTAAACCCAACTTAGGCTGACGCTGCTTCAAATAGTTCCTGAGTGCTTGGATCTTTTTCTGCCTCTTCTTGTCTACGGAGGCTTGGCAGCCTGAGAACCCCTTGGGTCTTCAAAGGTAGATTGGGGTGACCTTTGATGTTTTCACCTACAGTACAAAACTGTCACTGCGCAACTTGTGTGTAATTTCACATTGTATGTGAAAGATTCAATAAAAAGGTTAATTTCAAAGCGTGCCGAGTTTGACGCCATTAAAATCCTTTCCAGGAACGTTAGCAGGAAGCGATTTGTCGAAAAGGAGGTTAGACCAACCCCAACTTCTCCCCACTCATAGCTCATGTTGTCCCTTGACCACAGTCTTGGCATCCACCACCCCAGAAGTGGGCAGCACCACAGCCCCTCGGGGGAGAAGCTTCGGGAGTTTTAAGGGTAGCTGAACTTGGACATCTGTAATCTCTCCTTTCACACCTTCCAGACAAGTCTTTGGCCATGTTCACTTTGATGCGCATCAAGTGGAAGCCAGTCGGTTGCGTTTATAAGACCACCACCCAATTTCCATGCCTCCAACTCAAAGGCATCAGAAAGGACAGCTATGCAGTCCTCATTCATCTGAGTAGCTCTGCCAAATGCCCCTCCTTGCAGGCCTCCTTCTGTAGATGTTGTGTCCTCAATGTCAGTTAAGCCAATTCCAAGCAGCTGATCCAGAGGCTTCCTTGAAATACATGTGCTCATAGAAGCTGGGTCAGCAAGCCCATCCTTGCTCCACCAGGGATGGAATGGGTGAGGTGGAACCTTCCCAGCTTTCTCTTGGAGCATGCCTGAGCATCTCATTTCTCTTGAGCATCCCTACCGTTCCTAGGTTGAGGACCTCCAGCTGGATTGGATGTCCACTCTTATATCCTATGCTGGCTGGGAATGATGGGAATTGAAATCTACTGCATCCAAAGGGCACCAACTGGAGAAGGGTTGTCTCTTGTTCATTGGGCTGTTGATGTCCAATAGTTCTTGATTGTAGTGAAAACTAGCAGATGTTTGGGTCAGTTCTTCATGCCTTCCTCCATAGTCTGTTGATCGTACTGAGGCCATCCTTGCGGCATGTTCTTTTGTGTTCACTGGCAAGTTGTCCACTTGGATGAATTCTGACATTGATTCATTCACTGCTGAAGTTAACTTAAGTTTCTACCCAAGGTCAACTCAAGAGTAGATTCCTGGACTTGTGTTGAGGCTGTAGAACCCATATTTGTTGTCTGTTGACCAGGAATTGTGGAAGCCGCAGTTTGTAGAGGCTGTCCCTACAGTATCTCATCAGCCACTGAAAAAGCTGTTCCTTTGTCACCGTGGCCCTTCACGTGGAAGAGGAAGTGGTAGCTTTTCCTCTTGTGTAGCCATGGATAAAGCTGTTTTCCCACAGCCACTTTTTGGGAATTGCAACTCGGATGTTGGACTGTTCCTGTCACCAGAGTGTGAATAGCAATTGACAATGCCTAAGCCACATTCTTTCAGATTTTCCAGCCCTGGCTCTATGGAACACGCTTGTCACATTCCATTTCATTTTCTTTAACGTTTAAGTCCCTTGCTGGCCCAAAATAATCTTCACACATTTCCCTTAGTCTTGCATTTTCCTCTCCTAAAATAGCAGATTTGGGTTCCCCATTTCTCCCCCAATTAATACTTGTAGAGTTTGCACAAAAGGGCCTCTTGTAAGTCAGACTTCCTAATAATTGGAAGCTATTGCGGTGAAACATGGAGCGATGAGCTCTTAAAGCTGATTGGTGAAGTCATCAAGATTTGCGTTTGTGGAGCAGACAGTCTGGAGTAATGAATTGGCTTCCTTTGTAGCTTCTTCTCACATGAGGTGAGGAACTGGGAGTTCTTCTGATGTTCCTCACGCTGGTTTCCTGCATCATTGCCAACCAGGATCTACATTGATTGCAGTTGCTAAGAGTCATGAATTCTCAAAATGTGGAGTTCCTGACTCCCCTATCCTAGTGGAATAAAATTAGCATCCGTGGAATATGAGTTCATGATTGGTTGGTATCAAAGGGGATGATTTAGATGTTAGGAGTCTGAGCACTTCTCCTTATGGGGTCTCTGGACAGTTGCCTCATCCAACCTTGCAGTCGGCCCTCCATCTGCTGGATCAGCACCCTCTCCAGTCCTGGGTCATGCCTTCTACTTTGCCTCTCTGTCCAGCTGTTGGTCTTTCAGCAAGGTTCACACAACACTAAGTCATAGCGTGGTAGGTTTGGCGGAGACATTGCCAGTTGGTGGCTTAAACCAAAAGTAAGCAAACCATGGCCACCTGCTTCTCTGCTTCTCTGTGTCCTCTCCATGTCTTCTGCTTTCAGGAAGATAGAGCTTCTCCTTGATTAGTCCTTGGTATTCTTTCCTGACTCATTTGTACTCACAAGGAGAGGGCTTCTCCATACATCTCTCCATGCAATTGTCTCCTCGTGGGCACTTTTTACCATATCAGCAATTGCTGAAGGGCCACCCATGGAGATCAATTCAGTGAAATTTGTGGGATTCAGCCATTTGAAGGCTGAATGGATAAACCAGCCAGACTTGGGTGGGCAAGGAGGCCCCTTCAAATCGATAGCTGATCCTCCCTCCCTCCTGTAAATGGGAAGCCAAAGGAAGCTATGAAAACAGAACATGGAGTGGGGGGCTTTGACTTATTAAGGAGGGGCTATCACTGTTCCCTTTCATTGGCTCCAATACCGAAGTTTGGAGTCTGTGGAGCTATCAGCCAATGAAACTGACTAATTGGTGAAAAGAGAGGGATGATGAATCAGCTGGCAAATTCTTTTGTGGGTCACCAGCTGTTGATACGAACTGTGGTGGAAATCTGCTCCGTGCACCAGCCAGTTGGACAGGATTCTTTGACATATTGTTTTCTTATCCAATCCTGGGCTTTTAATGATGCTTCTGCACCAGGTGGGCGTTGTGGCCACTGTGCCCCCAGCCCTGGACACTGCAGGTAGCTGTCTCCGTGGCGGTGGTGGGATAGAACCCATCTGAATTCCAATTCCAGGAGTAATCAGAGGAGATAATTTTGTACTCAGGTAATCACTGTGGGAGATGGATATCAGCCAATCAGTCATGATACCAGTCACCATCCTGGCAGGTTTGGTCTGGGAAAGTGGCTTTGCCATCCTCAGTGGAAAAGGTGGTTGAGTTTTGTTTTTCTTTCCAAAAGGCAAAAGGAGGCAAGGAGATCTCTAAGAAGAGACACCAGGCAGGTGTTCTTCAGGGAGGGTTCAATTGGTTGGCTCAGATCAGGGATTCCCAACCTGGCAACTTTAAGGCGCATGGACTTCAACTCCCAGAATTCATCAGCCACCACTGGTAGCTGTGGAATTCTGGGAGTTTTATGTCCATGCACCTTAAAGTTGCTAAGGTTGGGGAACCCTGAATTAGATGATCCTAACCCCTCAATTATCTTCTGTGGGCAGGCAAGGAAGACTTTGTTGGGCAACCAAGGGCGCCCTCCACCTCCAGGTCACTTTCACACATGCAGGGAAGTTTCAGATTCATAGGTTTGGCCAAGCCACGAGGTGAGGTCTTTGGGTCTGGCTCAGAATGTTGGGTGGACTGCAGACTCTGCTTGATAGAGCAATGGTTGGAGCTTTTGGATGAGGCCAGTCATTGTTAGCTTACATTGTAAGCCACATTGTGACCACAGGGTGTGATAGCCCCATTTCTGAATCGCAAGCGGGATTCTGCAGAAAAGAGGAGGGCATTGCAGCTGATTCAATGTGGTTCTTTTGCTTCCCATGTTTGCGCCTTCTGACGTTGCATTTCCCTGTCCTTGCTCACCTCTTCTTGGGTGGCATCACCCAGGACCATCCTGGAGGGTCTGTTTGGAACCCCAGTTTCTTCAGCCCGGCAGCCTAAACCCACCATCTTCTCCCGGCTGCTTGTTTTGATAGGTTATATAATCCATTTCTTGGTGCACACTGTTAAAACTTTCAACTCTCCCAGCTCTGCCTTTTTCCGAGAAAATATTACGTTCGACCTTTCCCTGCACAAAGGAGCTTCCATAGAACCATCTCTGATGCAGCAGCTTTCAACAGAGATTTATGCCCTTTCTTGACATGCACACGAAAAGGGATTTTTTTTTAAAAAAAAGGTTCCCTCAGGCCTCTAACTTATTTTGACTTCTAAGCTTAACTCAAATTACAAAGACACCCCAGGCAAATGACAGGCTCTGTACTGATGTATGTGGGATGGGAGAAAAATGACAGCTTGCTGGTACCTCTCTCACTACCCTGGATCTGACTGAACATCCTTGAAGCCCACAGGACTCAGCGAAGTGGGAGTGGGAAGAAGAACCGGACAATGCCCACCCAGCAGATGTGGGGCTGCTTAGGTAGCTTTTGGCACCTGCAGCTGGGATCTTGCGACCAGGTAGGGGGCAGAAACAGTTTAGTGGCTGTTTTGAACAAGACTTTTGAGGTGATTTCCCCAAGAATAGCAGCCCATGGTTGTTTTTAGGGTGCCAAGTGCCAGATAACTCTTTATTTCTTAGTGAGGCTGGAGGAGATACCTCCTTTGAAAGCCAACCTCCTCCTCCTTTCCTCTTAAGTGAGTTTCTGGGATTAAAAATTGCTCTGCCTCAAGTGAACCTGCTTTGCATGGAGGAAGAGGTTGCCTAGATAGCCATCTCCAGACCCAGCAGTTTCCTCCAGGGGTGGGATGCTACCGGTTCGTAATCACCGAACCATTAGTAACACTGGTTGAATCCCATCCCTGGTTTCCTCCCCTGACCCTCTCTTAGCTGGACTGGACTTCAGTTCTCAGAACTGCCACTTTTGGGGATGTGTGGCTGCGCTAGCCAGGAACCCACAAAATGTAATCTAACCAATCTGAAGGGCACCAGGCAGGAGAAAACCCGGAGACATTAGCTAAGATTGCCTGCAACTTCCCAGGCCAGGGTTAGACAGACTTGCAACTCAGAATGTCTGCAGAACATCAGGCTGGAAAATTCTCTCCTCGCTTCAGAGCAACCTTCTAAATTCCTGGCTGTTCCTTTACACCTTGGTGATGCCTAAAAATCTATTTTTTATTTTGCAGGCTCTATGAAGCCTTTCCGATTTCTGCCTGGCGGTTCAGGCTTTGCCATTGCCTGTTCGGGCTTTGCTGACAAAACATAACAAGAGGTGTTGAAGCCAAGTGGCTTCCTCCCATGGTATGGTAGAAGTGAAAGAGTCAGGAGAAAAGAGTTTTATGGCTGTATAAAAGTGCTTCGCAGGACGGATTGGTCCCCAGGTCATCAGTGGGCCTTCTCGGTTCCACGCTACTGGTTGGCATCCACTGCTAGGAAGGTTAATTGCCCAGAAAAATGTTGCAGTGCTGGATTACGTTGGGTGAAAGATGGTTTGGAGGCCTCTCGGAAGGATACCGGCCAGGGAACGGTGGGGTTCTCTTCCTATCCAGGCCATTAACTCGGAGCGTTCTTTGTGGCCACAGTGAGACAAGATACAAGGGACCTGTCCTTTTACAAACGTGTCTCTTTTCCCTGACATGGAAAAAATATTTGCTTAGAATGAAATGATCAGCTGCTGAATTGTGTCTCCTTTGTACTCTTTGAAGCTTCTTTCCCTGTTTCGACCGAGGGCTTGGATTGTCAAGAAACATCCACGCCAGCAGTGGAATCAATATTAATGGCATGAGCCATCATCTTTTGGAGGTGGAGAAGGGAAGGATGTGGCGTTCATACACCAAGTTGAAGCCGAAATGTCATATTTATAATCCTTAGAGGACGGAGATCATCTCTAAACCCAAACTATTCAGACCACTCCCAACAGGCAATGGTGCCATTCCTATGAAACAATGAGGACCACAAAGTGTCTTGAAAGTTGGCCAATTTGTGCCCCAATCATGGTGGGCAGAAATCCTTGGGTCCGAATGCAATCTAGTCATGCTTGGTTTTGGGTGCGAACTGGCTTTAGACTGGACACCATGCACTTTAAGTTTGTTTTTCTTTTCTTTTGGATCGATGACTGCACATTGTTTAATATATTTTGGATGGGGGCAATGTCCACTGATTTCTCTACTGTTACCAGGAACCCCAAATGGGCCTGTCTATGAAGTTTGCAGCAGCTGACTTCACTTTCTCTGCGCAGAACAAGTCCCTCTTCCCCAAAATAACAAATGTTCTGAATAACCTTCTGCGATTTGCCAATTATTCTCGATCAATGTTGGGTTGTCTCTGCTATCAATGTAGACGGCATGCAAGTGGGACTTTGAGAAGGGAGATGCCACTCTGGAAGGGGGTTCTGAGGAGCTCCACGTGGGCTGAGGGCCTTTGGATGGGAGCCACGATGCCCATGAAAACCCTGGAGCCTGGCCACGTGTCATAGCAGTAGCACTTAAGATTTACCGCTTCACAATGCTTTGACCGCCCTCTCTAAGTGGTTTACAGAATCAGCCTGTTGCCCCCAACCATCTGGGTCCCCATTTTACCCACCTCGGAAGGACAGAAGGCTGAGTCAATCTTGAGCCTGATGAGATTCGACCTGCCAAATTGCAGGCAGCCAGCAGTCAGCAGAAGTAGCCTGCAGTACTACACTCTGACCACTGCGTCACTGTGGCTCATACAAGATTTGTGAAGGTGGGAAACAACACCGCTCGCTCACGAGCGACTCTCGTGTTTTTTCAGGGCATCTTGCCCTTGGGCGTTGGAGCTGCTGATAATGGAGAATATTTGTATTCTCAGGGTTGAACTGTGGGGTCCTGGTGCTCTCTGAGCTTGGTTGTTTCTTAGCGGACATTTCATCACCCATCTAGGTAACGTCATCAGTGCTAGAGATCAGTGCCAGTTGGAGGCTGTCACAGACCCTCCAGCCTCATCATGCGCACACAGAGCTGAGCATGGCTGGTCTCTGTACATGCTTCCCACCCCTCTCAGCCATGACAGCTCTTTGTGGCCGATAGCATCAGAAACATGTTGGGTTTCCTGTGCAGCCAGGGGTCTATTTTCAAAATTCACAGACCCCTGAAGTGCCTCAGTCTCAGAGCTCTCCCGTTTGAAGTAGGGTGGCTGCTTTAATATTTACAGATAGACCTCCTAATTCTCTTGATGACGGTAATTAATGTGCTGCTTATATCCTATTATGTGGTGATTTAGCGAGCTGGAGGGTAACTTACGGATCTGCTGCTCTTCTTAAATGCCGCATGAAGCTGAGACAAGGAGAAGAATGCAGAAAATAGAGCATAAAAAATTCATGCTTTACTAACGAGAAGCTTTCAGATTAAAAAAAATATCCCCGCTCATAATAAATAGATGTTATGAAAACAACAGCGAGATTGCAGTCCCCTTTCTTTTCTTTTTTTTTTCTAAAAAAATCACATTTTAATTGACAGTTAACTTCACTTTGATGTTCCTTCTTCCTGATTTTATTGAAGTATTTTTTGCTTTCCTTTCACGAACTTACTCTTAAGAGAGGGCACCATTCCTGGGCACGGTGAGGAAGAACATGCTAACACTGGCGGCTGCTGAGTCTTTCCCCCAGGGGTCTTAGGGCCAAGGAAGGCGGAGCAGGAGGGGGATCTCCCACAGTGCCAGCCTGGAGACCAAAGGGTCTCAGCCCCACAATCCCCAGGCAGAGCAAGGGAAGATAGACCAAAAATGTTTTGAGATAGGCAACTTCCCATGTTCTCCTCAAACTTGGCAACTTTAAGACTTGTGGACTTCAATCTCCAAGCTATGCTGGCTGGAGAATTCTGGGAGTTGAAGTCCACAAGTCTTAAAGTTGCCAAGTTTGGAGACCTCTGTCCTAAACCCATCTGAGACTAAACTCCTTGGATCAGATTTTAAGAGAAACTAGAGATGTTTTCAAGGCCTTCCAAGATCTGTAGCAACCGAGGGATGGATGGCAGTCTCAAGACCATGGCACTCAGCCAACCCTCCACAACCCACTCCCAAACTCGGGCCAAGGACCAAAATGAAAGCACCCCCAAGAGGTGGTTCTCCAGCCTTTCCTTGAGGAAAGCCCAGCACCTCCCATCTGTCTTCTTTGAGGATAGTGAAGAAGCCCTAGAGGAAGAATTCTTTCTAGATTTAAACAAACAACAAAAAACAGCAGTAGGAGGGAAGGACAGAAGCGATGGGCCTTTCCAACATACACCAATCAAGGCAGAAGAATCGCTGATGGTGCGCAATCCAGAAGTTTCTGATGCTCTGCATAAATCCACCAGGAATATGTACATCTGGCTAGCCTGTACATCACACGGTTCTTCCACAATTCTCTCTTGTCCTGAGGTTTCAGAAGCAGAAGGGAGAGGGAAGTACATCAAAAACCCAAGAAGTATTAGTGCAAAATCACCTTCCCAACTGAATTTCCCTGACTGCCCTGTGCTTTTATTTTAGTTTCCAAGGCAGATTAATGTTTTTCCTCTGCCAAGATGTGCTGTCAATAAGATAAAGCCAGCAGCATAACCAGTAATTTAAATAATGGAATAAAATGTCAGTGGAAGGTTGACATTCTCCACTGGAGCTGGACTGGTTGAGAAGTTTCATTTAAAATGCGTGGCTCCTTCACTTTCCTGATCCTCTACCATCCAGAATCTAGGAAGGGCTGGGGATGATACTTCAAAGATCATGTTGACATTTGTGAAAGCAAGGATTCAGAATGCTTGACTCCACCCACAATGGCTTTGAATTACATTCAGACCAGAAGATCATGGCTTGTTGTATAGGCCTGGACAGAAGCTTCATTCAGTTGTCATGTCTCAGGACTGGCTACTTTGGACAGAGAGACTCATTAGTGAGGGAGATGCTGGTTTGATGTGTGTGTGTGTAGGTCACGCAGAACGCAAAGGGAGGAGAAGTCAGAACCGAACCCAGATAAAATGGGTTATGACTCTGGTACTCCCAGAACGCAACCTATTCTCCAAAGCATCGGAGGGCAGGACAAGAAGCAACCGATAGAAACTAAGCAAGGAGAGAAGCAAACTGGAATTAAAGGGAAACTTCTTAACAATGAGGACAGTTAACCAGTGGAACGGCTCGCCTCCAGAAGTTGTGGCGGCTCCATCACTGGAGGCTTTTCAGAAAAGAGTGGACAGCTACTTGTCTGAAATGGGATAGGATCTCCTGCTTGAGCAAGGGTTGGACTAGAAGACCTCCAAGGTCCCTTCTTCCAACCCTGTTAAATTCTGTTATAATACAGAAATAGTGTAAAGCAGGAAGAGCAAATACCGTAAAGTGAATGGAGAAGAAAACCATCTTGGTAAGATCAGAAGACTGCTGGGCTGTGGACTTTAGCAGCGAGTGGTGCAGATACAGGGGTTACGTACCCCAGAAATGCCTTAAGATAGCAGCTCTTTTCATTCCTTCGGTTTTTGCACCTTTGAAGCTTCCTGCCGTGCTCAAAATTAAATTGGTGCGATCCCTACTGTGGTTTCCATTGAACCAAGTTAATAATATAATGGGTTTATTGTTAAGCACAACACCCAGGAGGACATGCTGGGTCTCATCCCATAATTTGTCTCTCAACTGTTGGTTTATGGCAGGACGGTTTGACTTCAGTCTCCGAGTTCTGCAGTCTAATTTGAGATGGAATCTTTTCCTTTGGAGACTTTTAAATCTTGATCATGTCTGAAAAATGCTGAACATGCAAGTCTTCACTTCTTTCCAGAGAGAGAGAGAGAGAGAGAGAGAGAGAGAGAGAGAGAGAGAGAGAGATGGGGTAGACCATTGGCTGGTTTAGTGCCCTCCAACCCTCCGTGGCAGTTCTGGTTCCTTTCAGTGATGCTAGAGGAATATTACAGGAGCCTCCTGAAGGATTCTCCACCCTAGAAGGTCTGACTAGTCACTAGTGGGTGTTTTTTTTCTGTGTGCTTTGCCTAGAGAATGTGTACACAACGAAATATGCATTTGAAGGTCCTCAATTAAGGCAGAAGTTGGAGGGTGCAAAGTTAATCCAAAGCAGTATCAGCATCGCTAAGAAGGTTCGTGCTCCGCATTCCCTTAAGATGGAGGAGAGAAGGACCCTCCCCCCTTCAGCTTTGAAAGCCCTCAAATGTGCCATTTTGACACACGAGGGCAGAGCTGTCTGTGTATACGCACGTGTGTACACAGGTGTAAGTAAAAAAAGGGCAAGGTCACCTTTCCCCAAAGTTGTTCTACCTGCTCAAGGTGAAAGCCACTGAGATGCTGGCAGCCACTCCTGAACACTTTGGGAAGCTCTTCTGCCATACCTGAGATGCAATCGCATTTATCGGAGGTGCTATATTCTACTTGTGAGAAATAGCTGGAATTGGCTAGAACATCCATATTTGTCACCAAGTACATCACATGTGACCATGGAGGAGGAGAAGGAGGAGAAAGAGGTAGCCCAGAGTCATTATTCTTGCTCGCGTGACTTTTACTTCTCCCTTGTTTTCTGTTCTTTTTTTTCCTCTCTTCTTCTTCCAAGGACTTGTTCTTTGTCACAAAAGTTTCCTTTTGGCTGGAAAGCTTGCAAAGCTCCCAGCCACTCAAAAGGGGATATGCTTTGGGCACGGGCTGCGGTCCACTAACATCTTTTACTTTGGGTACTTCATTACAGCACTTGACGTTCCTTTTCATACTTAACAGGAGCAACAAAAATCTCCAACTCCTCTTTCTGCTACGTAACTCTTTTCTTTCTGCGGTTTCTCCAAACACCACAATGGCAAAGCCTCGTCCAGGAGCACAAATGAGGCTCAGCTCTGGATGATTTCTTAGACGGTTCATGCCTGCCGTTTCCCCGGTAGCAATGCAGAAATAGCTAGCCACGGCTTCCTCTTGTGAAGTTGTTTCCCCCCTGAAAATTTCCTTGTCTATTTATAGCCCTGGTGTTCCCTGGTGGTCTTCCATCCAACTCTCCTAACTAGGTCTGGTTCTAGTTTCTCCAGAGCAGCCAAGGTTGGCTCACTGCTGCCACCTGCAGAGGAATCCCAGAAACTCTTGGGCTGGTTGATTTAATTTTTGGCCAAGAGGGGAAACGGGAGCGTTGGAGCAGGCTGGTGCCCAACCGGTTGGGTAGGGGAGCAGAGGATGGCTTGGGTGCTGGTTTTCAATAACAGGAAAAGGAAGGATAGAATTCAAAGGGGAAAGTGACAGGATGGGGGGGGAAGGGGAGAGAGATATTTTACTTGCTTTTTTCCTGCATTTTCACCCAATCTGGCAGCATTTCTCTGGGGAGAGGTGACCATTTGTTTATATTTGAATGCATTGCAAATGCTCGGATGGGTCTTCTGGAAACCGATGTCTGTAACATGCATCGATTGGGAAGCGAACATGTGGCAAAACCAAAGTCTTTGGAATGCATCGGTTTGCTCAGATGCTCTTTGGCTTCTCCTTTTTCCTGTTTCTTTTTCATGGAAATCCTCTTTGTCTGAAGTCAGCCTTGGGGGTGGCAGGAGAGGAATGAGGAGCCAGAGGCCGACTTTGTAAACCACTTAGCAAGGGCTGTGAAGCACTGTGAAGCGGTATATAAGTCTTAAGTGGTTTTGCTATCATTATGGTCTGTCAGCTGGACTCTTCTCATCCTGATTGTGAAAATTGCCATTAAATTGGTTTGCACCTTCGTGCCAGATCTACCTAATTCAGGCTTCCTGAGCTGATGGGAACCGAAAAGGGACAGAACTTAAATATTCTCGTGTTCCCAAATTTTGTAGTTCAGTTTCCCAGTTAAAAGGCAAACCAACAAAACCCCACCGACCTTAATATGCGTTGGAGGAATGCATGCAGGATAGGAGACATACATCAAATTAAATATTGGAAAACTGAGACATTGAGCCAACTGAAATGGCTCGATCAAGCAATTTGTAAATAATACTTCCTTAAAAAGAGGTTTGGCTGGCTTGTATTTCCAGGTCCCACAGTGAGATGGAGCTTGGTCTGGTTAAAAGAGAACAATTGCTATTTCATTTACTTTGAGGTGGTGGAAATCACAGTCAAGAATTCTTTCTGGTCTTAATTGGAAAAATGCCACGGAAATCGTTTTCTTTTTAGAGGGAGCACATTTTCTCTCCTTCCACCTTTGGCATGAAATTGCCATCCAAGGGCCCTTTCATAAGTTCTCCTTGCTGCTTTGGTCTGAGCTTTGAAGCCTCTTCTGTAAGGTGGCTGCCTGTGGTTCAAGAGTGCCTGGAATGCAGCCAACCAAACTGAGGTCCTTGTCAACCAGTGTCTGGGGTCTCCCTTGTTGTGCTCACAAGAGATAATGGAGCCCCCGTTTTGGGGGGGGGGACTCCAAGGGCTGGACTTACTCGGTACCTTCGAGAAGGTAATACGGTTGCAGGATTTGGGTTTGGCCAGCCTAGAGAAAAGAAGGACTAGGGGGCACATGGCAGCGACCCAGAGAAGAGGAGGGGGGTCAACTTATTGTCCAAAGCACCAGAAGGAAAGATGAGAAACAATGATTGGAAACTAAACAAGGAGGGAAGCAACCTGGAATTAAGGAGGAACTTACTGACCGTGAGGACAGTTAACCAGTGGAACTGCTTGCCACCAGGAGTTCCACTGGAAGATTTTAAGAGACTGGAAAGCCAATTTTCTGAAGTGGTATAGGGCAGAGTTGGCAAAACGTTTTTGCATGCGCGTACGGGGGAGCCACAGAAACTGGAGGAGCTGAGCCTCCGGTTCCTGCACACGCCAGAACCTGAAAGAGCAATGGGCAACGGCTGGCGCGACTGGAGAGGTGGCTCTGCGTGCCACTTCTGGCATGTGTGCCATAGGTTCGCCATCATGGGTATACGGTCTCCTGCTTGAGTGGAGGGTTGTGCTAGAAGACCTCAAAGGTCCCTTCCAGCTCTATTCTGATTGATAGATCGATTGACTTTGGGACTAAGGAATCCGGTCTTTGTCAGCTGTCCTCCAGCTTCCTGGGACCACCAATCCCATCCCCCCCCTCAGCCAGGTCAGGGAATGCTGGTCTGCAGCAAAAAGGAAGGCTTATTGTTGCTCTGAAAAACCTGGACTTCTGTTTTGTCGATAAGGGTTGCGCTTCTGCAGTGAGAGAGAGAGAGAGAGAGAGAGAGAGCATCAATCTAAAAATAAGCGCCTTGGCTTCGTCTAACTGTACTCCGGTAATAGTTTTGAGCCAGTTATGTGGCACCCTGAGGGCCGCAGCCCATTGCAAAGGGGTCACGCTGCTCCCGGATATTAATAGAGCAGCCCCAGAGAGGTGGAGCAGGGGGAGTTTTTGCCTCCCACTTCACCAGCCTCCAGCAGGGAACGAAGGATGTTGGGCTGCAGCGTCTCTTGCAAAGAGGGAAGGAGGCACGGAAGGAGGAGAGGGGGACCCAGGGCAGGCTCCAAGAAGGCCGCCCCTGGGACGTCTTGCCTGGCCTCCCTTTGGTGGCTTGTCACTCTTCCTTCTGTTTGGGGGGCTTGGCTGGAGGGGGGGAGGGCTAGAAAGGAAGGGTGGGAAAGATCAGATGGGCTGGAAGATCTGCTGGTGGTTTTGCATTCTGGAGGAGAAAGCATGGGGCAGTTGAAAGGGGGACCTAAGCACAGGTCTTTTATCTGCAAGGGATGGATGTATTTGTGTGTGTGTGTGTGTGTGTTGAGTGGGCACCATCTCATTTCCTACTCTAATGGATTGTTCTCAGAAGAAGTTCTCAGAATGCTTTCCAGCTAAGCTGCAGCACCTCCAGGGACAGCAGAGCGGTTCTTCTGCTCAGCCAGAAATCAAGAAGGCAACCTGTGGCCTTTCCAGCATTTATTTATAGGAATGTATAGATTTATAGACTGCCTCCTTCCATAGTTTCAGGGCATTTTGCAATAAACAAAACCCATCCTCAAGCCCAGGGGGAGTCTCTATCTAAACAGCCACCTTTAGGCATCTTCTCATCTTCAACACCTGAAGTCTCTGTAGGACAGATGCTCTTGAGGGGTTCAAGGTCCCATCTTGAGGAAGGCTTGGAGGTTCTAGGTCCCATCTGCCACAACGGGCCAGCTTCTCCAAGGAGAGCTTTAACTCCCCATAAGTGCAGCCAGTTGTGGCGATGGAGTGATCCTCGCCAATCGGGGATTGTGAAGTGAACTTAAAAAGGCCCATAAAATTTTAAGCATTGAGAAAACCTTGGGCAAATGGCCGTCACTGTTGACTGAGTAATTGATATAGCCCACCTGTAGCTGGGATCTTTTCTGCCTGCCAGGGTCACAGTTCTCTCCAATCCATGGGATGGGTCCTGGCAATGGATTACTCCAGAAAAAAAACCCTCCTATCTCCCTGTTATAATTCACCTTAATGAGTGGTGAACAAAAGGTTGGAAAGAACGGTTGTGAGTGATTGCCGACAAAGTCCCCACGTAGTGCAGCTGGCTGAGTTCCTGCTGGCAAAAGACATAATATATTATTGCTGCAGGTCACATCATGGTAAATGAACACTTACTTGCTCAGTGGCAACTGGATTGATTATCACATTCCCCTCCGAACAAGCCCTTGCTTTGTTTTACAAGTAAATGCTTTCGTCCCTGCTGTGTTAAAAGTCAGGCGATCAGTTTGAATTCACTGAAGGCAAAGCGAAGATAACGGAAGCAAGCCAAGACGCAGTGTTGGGCTTTACACACAAGTCACCGAGGTTTGATTGGCTTGCCGAGTGTGCAGCACCCAAGAACAAATATATAATTCAGTGTCAAAACCTTGGGGTTGCACTCAGAGTTAAAGTGCAAGGCGAGACAATTTAAACACCATAAATCAAGGAAATGGGAGTAAGCAAATATGTGTCCTTCATTTCTTGGTGTTTGAAGATGAGCTGGAAGGGGGAACTGCGGGATGGTGGGATGTGAATACCAGGAATTCTGGATGAGGAACCAAGAAGTTCTGTCTTTCCTCCTCAACCTGAAGAATGTAGGAAGAACAGTGTTTGATTCCACTGAAGGACATGGATTGGTGAGGCTTTAGTGCACTAAGTGAGAAGAACCAAGTCAACACAAGAGATCTAACTTTGGTTCTCACCATCTAATTAAGGCCTCTGTTTCAACAGCTGCCCTGTGGGACCATCAATTGGACTTCAGGCTTGAGATGAGATAGCCCCAACTTGCCTTTTCTCTAAAGGAAAGACTCCGTCATCTCAAGATTCCTCTTAGGTTCCAGGTCTACCTCATAGTCGATTCCCAAATCAGTGGTGTTTCAATAAGGCTGGGCTGATGTATTTTGTAAGCATTCCTCCGTATATTAGGAGGCAAAAGTACTCTGAATTGCTCCTTTTTGGAGAAAGGAAAAGCAAGTGTTTGTATTAAATATTGACAGTGGCTCAGCTTTGCATACCCGGAAATAGTTCAGTGTTTTTTGTGTGCTTAAATTTAAAAAAACCCTGTTTGGTTTATTTTAATAATACGACTTTGCTTCCCGTAATGTGCTCAAGTTATAGCAACCAAATTTGGTCTCTTCTAGGAGGCTTGTTTTAAGTTGTCTATGGACAGCTCTCCCCCAAAGTCATACCCACAGGCTGGAGCGGCTCCTAAAGATTGGGAAAAGGTACATTTAAGCTCATTTACGTTATTTTTGCAAGTGGGTTGCACTTCGTTTTCTTTTTCTTTTTCTTTTTTTACAAAAAAACAATTCAGCAATTTTTTTTCTTAAAGACTTCGAGCCCCCATCAGGATAGATCACCTGCAGACACCCAAGCATGAAAAATGAAATCTAATCTCTTTCCTAACCGATCCCTTTGTTGACAAAATGTGGGCGTGCAGGTCTCCTTGCCTGGTGTGCCACGGAAGAATCACCCAGTTATGAAACCGAGTTGCTGCTTTAATGAGGCTCCCTCGGTTGTCAGTGCAGAATGTAGCCGTGCCCTTCGTGTCAGACAGAAGGTGACAGAAACCTATTTTGAAAGAGTAAAGTAGGAAGAAACTGGGAACTTATTTTTGTACCTGCTTTCCATAGCTCCCGCTGTGTGTCTTGTGCTCTCTGGGCTGCTGGGAGTAATGATGGGTAGGTAGGTAGGTAATAGGCAGGGCAGAAGGATGGAGGAACTTTGGACAAATCCTGGGCAACACGTGGTCCCCATCGTGACCTGCTTGCTTGAGTGTCCAAGAACAGTACTAGCCCTCCCTTGTGGGATGTGGTTGGAATCGGTGAAGAAAAGGGGTCAAAGCAAAAAGGGGGGACTCCATAGTAAATGCCACCATTTCATTAGACCCTGAGTCCAGTCCATGCCTGCTCAGGGAGAACTGTGGGGGTTGATGCTTCAGTCATGAACAACCAGACCCACCCTGTGGAATTTCAAGCAGCTCCTCTGTTGCTCAATGCCCGTTTCACAGCAATCTTCTCAGACTGGCCTTTTGCCCCTGGGAAAGACTAGATGTGGCACTGGAAGGAGGTCGGATCTTCTCCTCTTGTGTCTACGTAATGACGATTCTAGACTGATTTCCCACTTGACCCCTCCTCCCTAGTGGGACAGTCTCTCTCTGACAGAAGCTCCCATGTTCCTAGTGGGCTCCAGCCTAGAAGAAAGCCCTGGAGAAATCCAGGTGACCCCATTCCTTTGGGGGTGGCTTAACTGTGCAGTGAATAATGGAGACTTGGACGGCAAAGTTACTTCCCACAGCCCCACCTCCTTCCAGACAAAGGAGGCTGAAATAATGGCCTTGTCTTTCCACCGTCCTCCCTTGCACTCCGGAGCCCACTGAATCACAAGCACTTTCTTGCAAAGAATATATTTATTTCCTCTGCCTCTGTCCCACAAAGGCCCGTTGGTGATGAATACCAGGCTTGGTGGCTTATTTGTCAAAAACTGCACACCTGCGTGGCTTCCTCCGCAAGATAAATTTTGGGTAAGGCAGCAAAGGAGGGGGAGGGGGCTCCACTTGAGGAATAAATCTTGGACATGTTGCACGAGTCCCTGCCTTCTCCTCCAAAGAAGGGGCCTTCCTGACAAGGTATGATAAATGACTCTCTTTGTTGACACCTTCATTGAGTTATTTATGGCTCATTAGTTGAACTGGGGAGGAAAGGAGAGGATTGGGCATACAGCGGTGCTTTAAGGGGGGGGGTCGGTGGAGGAGAGACAAAGAGGAGGAAGGGTTGGGGGCAGAAGCAGGAAGGGGGTGATTTCCAAAGGAGGAAGAACCCAGGGGAAGGACAGAACAAGGGGAAGAGCTCCATTCTTTTCCTGCTGCCTCCAGGCTTTCTAATCTTCCATGGAGCAGAGCTTGGAAGGATGCCGTCCCCGTGTCTCATTTGCCTCCCCATCTTTTTAAAGAAGTCCTCTCATTTGTGCTGAGTTGGGCCTTTTCCCACTGTCTTGTCCACTGAGAGTTGTGGAAAAGAACCCTTCGGCCTGGATAATGTTTTGGGGCACCCACTTGGGCTGGGGGATTCTGGTCCCTGTAGTGAACCATGGTAGATTTGGGGTAGGCCAGAAAACATCTGGAGCCCAGTGGGGATGGTGGGAACCAGTGGTTTCTAAGCATTTGAAGGGTGAGGAGGAGGAAAAATGAATGGAGAGGAAAAACAATTGTTTCTCACAACAGAATTCAGTACGCGTCAGTGCAGAAATGCAGGCGTCCCAGTCACCTTGGCCCCTTAAAGTAAAGAGCTGTTGAGCCCCCCGCCTATGAATTTTGTTTTCTAGTTATTCTGCCTGTCCTGTCCTGTACAAATACTCTATAAAGGCAGATAGATAAACTCCACAAAGCATCCATACAAAGTCTCTTTTATTGGTTCATCAGGCATCCTTATCAACTCGCAGTTATGACAAGGTTCTTCTTAATGTCCAATCCTTTGCATATCTGTCTTTATGGGTAAAAACATGGTTATTTCTTTCATCCCATATTGTAGAGGCAGGGGGTAGAGCTGCTACCACAAGGCTGTATGTTCAGGCAAGAGTGAATAAACCTCCCCCAACCCACCAAGGATCAATTCAGTGACCAATCAGGGTTACAGATGTGACTACATGACATGGACTACATTTCCCAGGATACCTTAACTACATTTACCATGATGCACTCCCTTAAGGGGACAGCTCTCAGTTCCTAACTAACTATCCCAAATCCCATTAACTCTAAACTGTCTGGACAGCACACTGGTGGAAGCCGGAAGATCCTCCCATCTGCTGAATGAGCGGGGGGAGGGGGTGTTGGTCAGACAGTGCCTGGACTATCTTTAGCAGTCCAGTTGGGGGCGTCATTGTCACGAAACAGTTGCAACCCCCCTGCGCCACAAGGCAGTGAGCGCAGGGTAGTGGGCCCTTCCCACTCACAGTCACCTTGTGGTTGTGGTCACTCTGCCAAGGAGCTGAGGGAGCCGTGCCCCCCTCCTGCACTGCAAACCTGCTTTAAATACACCTCACACTTTATCAAAGCGCCGAGCTTTGTTTTTCGTGGTTTTTTTCCTCCAGAGAAGACGCACAACTGTGTCAGGAAATCTTGAGAGTTCTCAGGAACTCACAGCCTTTAGAAACACTATTTAAGGAGCTGTGAAAAATTATACAATTGCAGCTGTGCTTTTGCAAAGTATAGTTCATTCTCCGCATCCCCCCACCCCCACCCCCAATATTTAGATACTGCAAAATTGTCCATGCAGCCCGGAGGATGGAAACCATTCTCAATCCCATGTTGGGTCCCTTCCTCTGCCACCTGTAACCGCCAGCCTGCAGCCCCCATCCGAAGTGCAAGTCCAGGCATTTGGGGGGGGGCAGGTGTCCTTGGATTTAACCAAGCTCCCCTCCTCCTCCCCCCCTTTCAGCCCAGTTGGTGGCTTGTGCCTTGCGTCAATTCTGGATTTACCTGAAGGCAGTTATAGCCAAGGTGGGGGTGCCTCCAGGCATTTTTGCATGCTAATGCTGGAGGTACCACTGGCTTTCAGAGTGGCAGGTTTCTCCTCCTCCTTTTTACATTTTCCGTAATGTATTTATTCAGCTATATTTTGCCTCTTGGTAAGACTACTGTCCTCCTTTTCAGGGCTGCCGAGTTCTTTGACATTCATGCCTCTCTTTCTCCTTCCTTTTGGCACAATGTCTGCTGTGGAAGTCCACCGAGGCCCATCTTTGGTGACCTTCTCTTCATGGGCAGCTCTTGGGCATGACTGGACAGGTGGTCTTTCTTTGTGGATGAGGAGAATTGGGGAGCCCTGGCCCCCTCCTCAAAGCTTTCAGTTGTCTCCTGAACTACTACGGAGTGGGTCTTCCAACTAGGTGAAATTAGGCAGAATTTCTTGGCTGCTGCAGCTTGGAGGAACCAATAGTGAGAGGACGGAGCTGTGGACAGAACACTGAAGAAAATCAATATAGCGGCTACTTACTGCTCAATATTGTTACTAATCTTCTTAGTTAGAGGTGATAGCAAGGCTCAGTTTCAAAACCCTTCGAGCACCGTCCCAGGAGGGCTGTTAAATCTTTTCTGTCCAGCAAAGATACACACCTAAAAATAGCTTCAGCCAGCCTGAGACTGCAATGCCCAGAGTTCCCAACACCATATGTGCTGGGTAATATTATATTATCTACTATGCAACATTTATGCCCATCTAACGTTCTGTTTCTTCTGGTGCACCTGGGATCCTTTTGGATATTTCCTAACAAGTGGAGTGGCAGTTAAGTCAGAGATGTTGATGATTAGCAGAAGGCTTGGATTTCACCTTACATCATGGATCAAAAAAGCCCAATGTTAAGAGGAAGGTCACACCGCATTAGCTGCCAGGTAGCAGTGAGAAAAGCAACCAGTTGTGATCCAAGGATTACCTGAATAGCCATTTAGAATTTAAAATTCAGTTCAGGAAAAAATTAGGAAGGAGGGAGGTAAACCCAGAAGGAGATAAGGAGATTATAAGAAATTATTTGTTTTTGTTTGGTTTCTCAACTAATTGAATATACATCAATCTGGTTTCATGTTTCTTGGCTACTAACTTCTTAGCGCTGGTCTCTACCATATGGTAAAGCTTGAATTTCTGCATGAGTATTTTTGAATGTGTCCTGTGCAATTAGATATTTTAAACCAGGCTGAGGATGAGGTGGAAAAACAGGAACTACTCTTGGATGGGAAGAAATCCCTGAGAATTTGGAGGGAATTTAAAATAAGCAGTTGGGGAAAACAATCACTCCTGCTGAACAGCAGTCTTGGGTTGGAGAGTTAAAAGTTGTTGGTTGCTAAGGCCAGTCTGAGATGCCAAACTTACAAGAAAATTTACAAGATTTTCGTGTGCTTTTAAATCCCAGTTCAAATTTCACCATGGTCTTCCTTGGCAAAGCTAGATATTTATTTATTTATCAAATCATCTTGCAGAAGGAAAATCTGTGTAATGCTTCGTTTGCGTTTGCTCCGGAGAGTTTCTCCAACGATTTAAATATTTCAGGAGGCTCTTATGAAATGCGCACCACAGCGAGCAAGCTTGCCTTGATCAGCCGGGGGTTGGGCCCAGCCCCGTGGCTTTGGATTTAAACCTCTCTACAAGGTCAGAGTTTAAATTATACATCAGCCACTGGCTTAAAAGCTCAGCCAGACTTCCAAAGGGGCCTCTTAGCTGCCTGCCTTTGGTTCTTGTCTCCTCCCAGCTGCTGTTTGCTGTGTCACTAACACCTGGATGCCAGTTCTGGGCCCAGAGGGCTCCGGTACTCTCTGCATGGCTTCCAAATCTGCACAAGGAAGAGAACACGCGGCAAAGGTCCAGGGCCCCCCCACCACCTCAGGCTGGGTTTGCAGAAACCCTGCTTAGTGTCCTGTGGCCACCTGGGTTCTCAAGTCCATGTAGAGGGTTGATCCTCTGACTGTCAGCTGGGGGGAAAGGTTACTGCTGGACAGATGACCTCCCATCACCTCCCGAAAAAAGAGGCATGTCGAGAAAAGATGCTTTTGATGAAAGGAAATGCGGACGGGGATGTCCCACGCTCCTTCTGAACCATCTTTTGTCTTTCCAGCCTGGCTCTCTTGATGTCCTCCTCTTACACTCGCCTCCCTCCAGGGCCTTGCAAGTAGAGTTGTGCCCCAGGGGAACCTCTTCCAGGCTGCAGAATCAGCAGCCTGAAACTTTGGCCAGCAGATCCTAGAGGGCCAACTCCAGGCTCCGAGAAGTCGAGGCCCCTTTGCCCCTTCAGAATCAGATGGTACACCCCACCTTCGAAGAAGGTTTGAGAAGGGGGAAGCTGGGTTTTTTTCTCTTTGCAAGAGTGACCTGTACAAATGGGTGGCATTGCAAAGAATGTGGAAGAAGGCGAAAGCGTCTTCTAAAGCAATGCCACCCATTGCATAGACGGTGTTGCAGACAGGGAAAAAAAAGCCTCCTTGCCTTGTCCCCCTTCTAAAATACTCTTCTTGCATGCAGGCTGAAAGAAATGAAAACTCATCTGATTCAGCAACTCTTGTGTTTGAAGAAAACCAGATAATATCCCTGTTGGAACCGAGCTCCGTGCAGGAATTGCTTCTTTGTGTTTGGTTTTTTTTAGTTTATGTATGTTTGTACCTCCAATGCCAGGACTGCTGTGTCTCCAGAGCTGGAGGTGGGTTCCGTTTCTCAAGGGAGCCTTAGAGACACTTTGGTTCTGGCTGCTGGGAGTCTCTCCAAGTTGCAGCTGTGCAATCACAGCTAGCAAATCACCTCCAGCCTGATTAAATAATTTTCTACCTGAACATTTCTTGGAAGCCCAATTTACGAGTTCAGGTGAAACATTTGGTCTTCTTCTTAAATTGCCCACTTGAAACCGGCATCTCAGGGCACCTCTTGGCCCATGTTCCAACATCTGCTCCAAACCCACAAACATATTTAAAGTCGGCAAGTTTGTTGGAACAGTTGGGTAAGGAGCAGAGAGGGGGACGGTGGATGCGATGAGACTCAATTAACCACAATTAAATGTCTCTGCTGCTGAATCAGCCAAACTCCACCAACGTACCAGTTTGCAGCTGGTAAGTCTCTGCCAGGAACAGCCTCCGGCCACCCTTCCTGGGTTTCCTTTTGGAACCGAGCTAAAGGCAGCAGCAACAGAGGTTCCCACCTAAGGTCCCAGTCCACCTTCTGGGGCTTTGGACCCATTGATTATCCCACTGTGGAACTGCTGGCGTTTGCTGTTCACTGCCCACTGCTGCCCTTGCCTGGAGTCTTGCCTCAGCCTCTGTACGTGCACTTTGGTGTATGTGTAGGAGAGACAACAAGCTTCCGTGAAGACATTTTGATGCCATATCTGTACAACCGGCTTTGATGTGAGCAAGGTAAAAGACTCAGCCTGGAAAGGCTGCTCCAGATGAAACACCTCACCTATTTGCATCTATCTGTATCTATGCCGCCTTCTTAAAATATTTATCTGCCTTTCCCCTGACATGTGCCAAGCAATGCTTTATAATTCAGAGGAGGGGGCGCATCCATCCATCCAGATGCATAAACACAAAGCTGAGGGAAGCTAATTATCCCGCAAGATCTTGCCAAGAGTGGGTCACTGACTGGGTGCCTACTTGATTTCCTCCAAACCATAGAGGTGCAGTGGCAAGAGAAGCAGAGTGAACGAAGGGAGACGAGGGGCTGATCCCCGCCCCCAATGAGCTGGGAAGGCCTTGGATAAGGAAGAGCTGCCTGGGATTCTTTCTCTGGCTGAACAGAGCGGGGCAGGGAGAGAGGAAAGGGGCCCACTGGCTCAGCAAACAATCCCAAGAGCAAACCAATAACAATAGCAATCGCCCTTAGACTTATACACCACTTCACAGCCCTCTCTAAGCAGTTTACAAAGCCAGCCTCTTGTCCCCAACAATCCTGGGTCCTCATTTTACCGACCTTGGAAGGATGGAAGGCTGAGTTAACCGTGAGCAGATCAGGATTGAACTTCCAGCAGTGGGCAGATTTAGCCTGCAGTGCTGCATTCTAACCACTGTGCTACCTTGGCTTTCGGATTGCCCCTGAAGCAATCTGAATGGACACCTCTTTGTTGTAAATCAACTTTCCAAGAAGTTGACCAGAGAATTTCCCATCTTTTTATGGAGCAGAGCTACTGAATAACACCCCACCTATAGCTGAAGACCACTGGTAGATTTGGAAAGCTTTATTTTAGCAATACAAGCATCTCACATTCACTCTATCAATCATGCCAAAAAGTTGTCATTGGCCAACTGGCAAGAAGGAGAGGGAAGCCCAGGAGGGCTCAAATGTCTCCTTTCTTCAACAATCTCCATTCAGCAATGTTGGATTAATTCAATTTAGGTTGTCATTTATGGGTTATATACATGGGATGTATATTGTAAATATAATGTTTCTTAACATTGGCCACTTCAAAACGTCTGGCTGAGGAATTCTGGGAGTTGAAGTCCACATGTCTTGGAGTTGCCAAGGTCCAGAAACATTGGGGTAGAGGATTGGGTCAACTTGCAAAGCATCTCTGACCAAGTGTGCCTGACCTTCATGGACCAAGGCAGGAAATTGTCTATGCATGGTTGAGATTTTGGCCAAAGCTTTTCCTGCAGAGACCTCTCAGATGAACTGTAGGTGATATGAATCAGGCCCTTTGGTTTTAGTAGGCGGAAATCGATACTTAGCTGTTGAGAAATTGGCCGTTAGTCCTGGGCAGTGGGAGGAGACATTTCGACTGTTGTGGTCCAGAGGAAGCAAAACCAATGTCCCATACAAAGCTTCTTTGTACTGTATTTACTTTGTGTGGTAACTCCTCCTGATTTGTTTGGGAAAGCAGGCCCCTGTTTTAATTAGCCAGGTTCTGCCTTTCTTTGTAATCTGCAGAGTTTATGCATGGGTCTCGGCAGGATGTGGGTTGACCGGGAAGGGAAAACCTCCTCTCTTGGAAGAAACCTTCTCGGGGCCATGTAATGTGGTGCACACATTATCGCACAACTGGAATCAGCAATCACGGTCAAGCAAGCATTCATTGAGCAGACTTTGGGGGGGGGGAATACACATCATACCACTCGTCTTTCTAAGAATTTGAGCTCCGGCGATTATCAGTTGGTTAATGTAAGCTTCTCCATTCAACCTCCTTTTGCTTTGAAGTCTTATGAACCCCTGAGGCTTCAGTGGGCTCACAATAACCCCTATGGTGCATTTCACTTAAAGATGGTATATTTCAAAGCCTCTTTCCTTCCAAGGACATTTGGGAGTCAAAAGTGGGCAGTCCCAGCGTTGCCTTCATGGTGTCCACCTGAGCAATGGTGTGAGACATACAAGTGTTTAAAGGTTGAGGACCTTTCCATCGATGAACAGGAACATGGGATGGTCATAGCTGTGCATTTGAACAGGAGCTTTCCATTTAGAGGTACACATCCTTGGTGCAGGAGAAGAGCAGGCAGAGCTGAGAGGTGGAGTCAAGCAGGTCATCAGCTTAGAATCAGTACGCTCTCACAAAGGGTCCAAGTCCAACCCCTTATATGGCATCAATTTAGTATGTGAGTTCAGTTGTTTAAATTCCTGTGCATAGCCTGGCATACCTCTTCTGTGTTACTGTGGTCCTGATCCTTTGTGCCTGATACTTGCAGTTCAGGGAGCAGCTGATGGTCGCCACCTGACCCCTTTTATGAAGGTCCAAGCTAGGCCCCTCACATCCTGCCATGATGTTGTCAGTTTGATGGGGCCATCCACCCAGTGGCTTCCAAACTAGGTTTTATGGCTTAGATCATAGGTGAGCAGCTGTGGCAACTTTATGGCCTTTGGAACTTCAACTCCATGTTGGCTCAAGAATTCTGGAAGTTGGTGCTCATCAAGTTGCCATAGTTGTTCACCTCTGGCTTAGAGGGTTATGCGCTGGACAAATTGTGACTTACCGCACTGCCCATAAGTTCAGAGGGGGAAAAGAGACACACACACACCATGAGATTGTGAGTGTCTGAGTGATGCATTTATTTGCAAGTATTTCAGGATAGGCAAAGTCCACCCTGACCAGAAGTGAGGCTATTCTTGAGTCCCTTCTCCCCCAAGCCAGGGGGCGGTTCTTGTGTGTGTTTGTGTATGAAAACTCACAAAGCCCCAAAATAAGAGCTTCCCCCACCTCTGCGCTTTGCACAGGCCAAGCCTTGCAAGCATTTATCCCTTTAACCTGATTGCAGAGTTACTGTTTGTCAATCTGTGTTTTAAATAAGGGGAAATAGAAGAGCAACACGGAATTAGGCTAATTGCTTTTTGTTTTTGTTTTAACTTTTCCATCGACAATGAAATTAAAAACTGCAGGTGGCCCCTTTCCTCTCTCCTGGGAGGGACTCGCTTCCCTTTGAAGGACTCTGGGGTGACATTTGTATATCACCAGAAAGGAAGCAAAGAGACCCCGGACTGCTTTGAAATTTTGCCCATGCAGTCCGTGGTCAACCACAATCCATCGTGGTTTCTAATGTTTTAAGTCAGGTGCCTCCAAACTTGGCAACTTTTAAGACGGGTGGACTTCAATTCCCAGAATTCCAAAGCTGGCTGGGGAATTCTGGGGATTGAAGTCCCCAAATCTTAAAGTTGCCAAGTTTGGAGGCACCTGTTTTAAGCACCCATTTGGAGTCTACCAACGGACCTTCCATCGTCACAGGAACTGGGTGAACCATTCATCCTGTGAAGAACCTGAGCAGAGAACTTGGATGGTTCCAAACAATCGAACCTTTGACAACATGGCAGTTTCTAAGCGAGAGCAAACGGCGCCGTTGAGAAAATGGAAGAGAAAATCTCTTTGGCAGGAAATTGCAACCCTTTATTTATCCTTAAGCAACTTGTTTTGATGCTACCTCCCTCAACCCACGTATTTTATTTAATGCGTGTTTGTGAATGAATTTCAGATGTCTTCTGGAGTAGAAGGAAGGAAACCTCATTTTTTATCCCCTCATCTGCTGGCTCCTCATTTCTATTTCCACTTCCACCCCCTTCTCTGTTTTACAATCCACACTTTTTATGTGTGTTTGTTTTCACACAGTATTTCTGTTTCTGCATCAGGTAACATTTGCCAAAAGGATCCCTCTTTCCCACAGTGACTCAAAGGTCGCTTTTCTGGGGTATTCCAAGATCTCCCCTCTTGTGTACACCAATTTTTCCACAAGAACAACCTTCCATAATAACATGTTTTTAGGAGGGGGGTCTCCATGCTTGTGAACCACTGGGCTGCACTTGTTGGTTCATTCAATCATTCCTGAGGCTGGAACATCTCAGAAAGCAGCTTTGAAAGAAAGGAGGACTTGTGGATGGAGAACCGGCCTTTTTCGGGGTATTTATCCTTCCCATTTTCATCCCCAAGCGCTCTCTTCCTCCATGCTGGCCCGGCACCAGGTTCTTCTTATCACAACCACCTCGGGAAGCAGGTCAGGCTGAGGTGTGGCCACTGTCTCTAAGAGCATCAACAGGATCACCCCAATGGACCCGCAGAGGAAATAAAGCCCCTTGTCTAAAGTCCACAGCCACCCCGATGCTGGTATAGCAGCCATGTTAAAAATAATTAAGCCATTTTATACTTCTCGTTTTTAAAGTTGTTTCTATTCTTTTCTCTTTTGTTTCTTTCCTTTTCTTTTTCTTTCTTTTTTCTTTCAATTTGTGTATGTGTTGATTTGTCTTTTTTAATTGTAAAATTTAATAAAATTTGTTTTAAAAATAAATAAATAAATAATTTTTTTTAAAAATTGGCCATTTTATACTCCTCTGGGAATAAACTCCCCGTTTTTCATCCTAATAGAGCCCAACAGCCCCTCTGCTCCTTACCTGCTTTTAAAAAGTGCCACTCCTGGTGACAACTTTCTTTTTTTGTTTCTTTAATGCATTCTTTGGTATCCCTTTTTATCAGTTTATTACTTTTCTGAAGAAGCGCTCAGAATATTGCATCTAATACATTTTGCAGTGTTTTATTTTCCTGGAATGAATCTTTGGGGCAATTTCTAATTTTATTTTCTCATGCCAAGCTCTCCCTTCTCCTCCTCCTCCTCCTCCCTCTCCTCCCCCTCCCTCTCCTCCTGCTCCTGCTCGTCCTCCCCTATTCTGGATGGCATTCTCTGTCCCCCACCCTCCTGATTTCACCCCATAACAGTGCACACATTAAGCAAAAATAGCTGAGACGTTTCCATCAGGAATAACTTAGCATGTCCTAAAGGAAGCATTGCCCAACATTGTCATGGCCAGCCAGGTAAAGAGCAAAGCCACTTTCCGATAGGTTCCTTTTCTGTCTTGGTGTACAGGTAGTCCTCATTTTATAGCCACAACTGAGCTCAACATTTCTGTTGCTAAGTGAGACATTTGTTCAGTGAGGTTTACCCCATTTTACAACCTTCCTTGATACAATTGTTAAGTGAATCATCACAACTGATTAGTTAGTCACACCTTGGACCAAGTTTTCCCCCAGAGTCTCTCTTGTCCTTGTTCTCGTCACTCTGACACAATTCTCCACTGAAAAAAGATCCAGGAAGACCGGCCTCTTCCTTACCAGGTGGGAGAAATTGATCTATTGAGACCATGGAGGCCACTGCCTTGTCTCCCAGGGAGCAGGTGTGGGTTACTTAGGAGTAGAGTCTCAGCTTAAGATGGAAATAATCTTATCCAATTTGTCCAAATTAAGATAAATGATCCAAGCAGCATGTCTCTGCATATTTAATCAACTGAAACTAATATGTCCAATCGAATTATTTGGAGTGTGTGTGTGGAAATGCTGTCTTGGAGGAGCTGGAACATCTGAGTGGGCAACATTTTCCACCAGAGATGTGGACACTGACTTGAGGAAGATGCCCTGTAGATGTAGTAAGGTGGGTGGGTTCTTGGGCACCTTTTCTCCAAGGTGGGGCCAGTGGACTACCACTGAGTTTAAGGAACTGGCTCTTCAAGAGAACTTCTTTCTCCACCAGGGATGGAGGCCTGGAGTGGAGACAGCAGAGATCCTTCTTTGGGGGGACTTGTCCAAGGTACTGAAGACCTCCGATAATTTCCAGGATTCATGTGGGGGAAGAAGCCACACCACCTAAACTATTGAGAACACACACACACACACACACACACACACACACACACACACACACACACACACACACACACACACACACACACA
>JANHFN010001770.1:77160-87931 GCA_032468175.1 Toxicocalamus goodenoughensis | reverse complement strand
CCGTGGTTTTTTCCCCCCCCCCCCCCCCCGTTGCTTGTCGTCCTGTCATCAAGTGCTCTGGAGAATAGCTTGACCCACCCCTCTTCTTGGGGGCAGCCCCTGAGCCATTGGAACACCGCTATCCTGTCCTTCTTTTCATGAAACTTGTGGTCATTTCTCTGATGGTGTTAGACAGGAGAAGAAATGGGCTTCTTGGATCAGGGACGTGGCTTGCAAAGGGCTGCTGCAGCTGACCCCCTTCTGCAGGGGTGTCCAGCCACTTTGAGGCATCTGGGGTCCTGGAGAGCTTCCGTTCCTCTTCGTCCTTCCTACAGATCGCATCGCAAGCAGCCAGCCGAAGTTAGAAAAGGAGCAAAAGAGACCTCAGGCACTGAACTTTGGCTTGGCAAAAGGGGTCTTAAGGGTGCCAGAAACCCCCCTGCAGCCTCAGCTGAGTTAATTAGAGCAGCCGCTTCCAAAGAGTCTTAAGAGGGAGTCAGGCAGCGTTGCATCTCATGGTCCATTGGCCCAAGAAATATTGATTTAAATCCTCTGGGCTTTGCCAGAATGGATGGTGCATCGAAGAGAGAAGAGTCTGGGGACTCAGCCGCCCTCTCCCACTTCAAGAGCCTTAGGAAAAAGGACTGGCACTCTGCTCCCCCCTCCCCCAGGTTTCTGGGGTCTCCAGTAGCAGGCCATGGGTGGCTGCAAAGGGCTCTTTTCAGGGCGCTCCCCAGGCTACAGCCCACAAAACCAAGATGGCGGCTGTCATGGAGCTCCAGTTGCATCGTTGTGGCCAACATCTTGACTACTTTGACCCTAATACGCAGAGTCTTCCTCCTTCTCTGGCTGGGGAATTCTGGGTGATGAAGTCCACAAGTCTATTAAAGGCCGAGGTTGGACTTCCCCACGCTAGAGTGAAACAGCTTGGCTCACCTGCTTTCTTTTCACATCTATGGGTCTTTAATCTCCAAAACTCCCCCCAAAGGATAGAACAGCTGGGAATGATGGGTGTTGCCATCCAGAAACTGCTCTGTTCAGAAGATCTGGACTATTTAAGAGGAGGAGGAATCTAGCAATGGTTCTGGGCATTAAAGTCTGCAAATGATCTTTCATTTGCTTTTTTAAAACCGAGCTATAAATACAGGAAGCAGTGACTGTGATCCCCCCGATGTTGGTTTTTTTTTTAATAGTATGGAAACATATTCCAAGCCTGTCAAACACTTGTCAGTTCAATCTCGTTTAGGATCCGTAACAAACAGTCATTCATTCTATTTTGTTGAGTTTGAATTAGTTTTCCCCTTGGGTTTTTTTTTCTCTCTCTCTTTTTTTAAACATTTTTTTTCTCTCTCGAATAAGTGCTGTATTATATTTTAAGGCAACGCTCTTCAGGGAATTCTCCTCCTGAAGCTTGTTCAGGGAAAGAGCAGTTTGCAGAAATTCAAATCCATTCTTTGCCTAAGTGGAGGGTGTGCGTGTGCGTATGTGTGTGTGCGCCTGCATCCTTTCTCCCTTCGCCCTTCCCCATCTCTGCTTCTTCACCTTCCTTTCCGTTGATTCACATCGGACCCAAGCCATAAGCTCTTTCCTGGGAGAATGAGCCAGAAGTTAAAACTTCATGGGCTTCTGAAAAATTTAGAAGGGAGGTAATCTCTAATGCTTTAAGTGCTGCCGTTGAAAGGCCTTTCTGAAACCCCCTCCAGAATCAGAGGCAAACTTACTGCCACATGGCAGACAAAAATAGGATTATTGTGTTTTTTTTTAAAGGAGAAAAGCTGGGAAGGATTGCAAATGTACAGCCTCAGAAGGAAGCGGGTGGCACGTGTTCAGTCTAAGCAATGTTTTGACAGGGTGTGAGCCTTTCTGCAAAAGGGGTCTTAAGACCTCTGGTTCTGCCCAGAGAACTCCTTCCGTGTCTTCTCCCCTTTTCTATTATTAAAAGATTTTCCCAAACACGGGGAGAGTATTTGAATAATGGCATATAATTATAGCATGATCATACAGCTTTAATTTGTAATTACACATCATTGTGAGCTTAAACTGCCAAGTTGTAAAGGCGGAGTATAATTTAAATTTATCCATTTTTCCTTTATTTCGACTTTGCTTCAGAGTGACTAATTATCCATTTACAGGAGCTCCGGAGGCCCTGGTGCAATCCAGCCAACCTCCGGCAGCCCTTTCCTTGCAGGCTGTGGAGGGAGGATGGGAAACGCTCGGCTCCTCTCATCTTGGAGGCTGTGATATTTGTAGAAGAAAGGGGAGAGAAGGAGACATATGAGAAGGAGGAAAAGATGGAGAAGGTGGTGGAGGAGGAGGAGGAAGAAGAAGAAGAGGAGGAGAACGGGAGAAGAAGATGGAGAAAGTCAAGACATGGGAAGGAGAAGGGAAGCGGGAGGAGAAATGCGGGAAGGAAGGAAAATGGAGAGAGGAGAGTGAGAAGGAAGGAAGGAGGAAGGGAGAGAAAGGGTGGGATGAAATGCGGGAAGGAAGGAAAAGGACAGAAAAAGACAGAAAAAGGGAAGGGAGAAGAAAGGATGGGTGGGGCATTCTGGGAGTTGAAGTCCATCCATCTTAAAGTTGCCAAGTTGAGAAACATTGATTTAGAGTTTTGCTTGAGTTTCTCCATTCGCTGGTAGACTATTAAGCAAGGATCAAGGCCCTTGACCAGTTCTAGAAAGTCCACCTGAGCAAACGAGGACTAACTTCAGAAGAAACACACATAGAAAACAGATCTGTGTTTAAAAGCTTATTAGGCTGGCAGTCCTTGTAGCCTTTCTCCATCGGCTGCCTGCCTCTCCCTCTTCGACTCATGGAGTCACCCATTAATTCAAAACAAAACTTGTTTGGATGACTGGGTGGCATGAAATAATGCCTCGCGGATGATGGGCCTGGGAGGGGGCACTGGAGGACTCTCCAGCCGGTAGGGTTTCCTGCATCAATCCTGGTGGTTTGCTAGTCCTCTGCCCAAGAAGGGAACCACTAGGAGAAATCTAAAGAGGATTTATGGGTGGATTTGAAGGACTTAATGTAAAAAATCTGGCAATTTGGCCCATTGTCTGTTCTCCTGAATGGAAAATGAATTTGTATTGGGAATTGGCTACGATTCCCTTTCAGAAGCTCATGCACTGAGTTTCCAAACTTGCTTTTTAAAAGTGGACATTATATTTGATTTTTCAAAATTAAAAGAGTCAGTTTCTAACTTTGAAAGGAGCCTTTCCTATAGACACACATTACAGCTGTATTATTATTTATGTTAATACAGCTGTATTATTATAACATAAATTTGCATTATTTGTGTTACTCTGTACTTCTCCATTGGTAATATTTACTACTACACCCTCATTCTCTTTGGCTTAAATGCATCCATAAGACTTAAGACAAATATGAAAAGCCTTAGACTTATGTTGTCTTCAATACGCGGTACTGATTTTAATCCCTGCCCAGCCAAGTCATCAAGACTGGGTCTGTTTCACTCTGGTTATTTGCTTCTAATGAGCCCAGCCTGCAACTTGTAGTGAACGTATTGCAATTTCCCTTTTGCTCTGAATCCATTCATTCCTTCTGAATGAAACCTCTTTACGTTAGTGAAACCAAATGGGTGTCGGAAGGCTGACTCTCCAAAGGAAAAAGAAAGATTTGATTCTCTCTACCAAATCTTCGCAGTTGTTTGTAGACATGCTAGAAATCAGAAGGGGGGGATGGATGTGGGCTTTCCTTGCATCCGATGCCCCCTCCGACCTCCCAAATTTTTAACCGCAGTTATTCCCAGGGCAGGGAGGGGCCAGAAGTCGGGGCCTAAGAACCTGTGCTGGGAAAGATGATCCAGTTCCTTCCTCGGCATCTCTAGTTAATACTCAGGCATTCCTGCAGGGTCAGCCTGGGCTGATTTGGAGAAACTGAGCAGGATTCAACCAGGCTGGCATGTGATTGGGAGATGCCAGAGCTGCAGGCAAGAAAGAGGAGTCAAAGGACATCCCATAAGAATCCAGCTGCCCCAAACATCTGGAACCTGGCAAGGTCTTCCCTGCTGGTCTGCGGAGATCCCACTTCGGGATCTATTGTGGTTGGGGCCCTATTGTGGTTTGATTGCTTTTCAAGGTGCCACTCAATTTATCCTTGGCTGGGTCTGGTTGCTTTGCTAACAAAGCTCCTTTTCTCTTCCTCCTAGGCATTTCCGTAACAAAGAAGACGCACACGTGTAAGTAAGCCTCTCCTTCTCGTCGTATTGACTTTGCTAGAGGGGACACCATCTGTCCTAATGGGGTTGGCCGCCTTGGGTTGAGATCCCCCCAAAATCAACAAACAGATGGGAGCTGAGCAGGGGAAGGGGTGTTTTAAAATTGATGGCGCTTCAGAGGGGACCACAAGCTTGGAAAAAATAGAAAAGAATGATGTCCAGGCAGAGGCTGGCCTTGGTGAAGTCCTCTTCTTGTTGAAATATTCTCTCTTAAACAGAATTTTGTCTTGATTGGTGGGGGCTGATAAGGACGGGAGGCAAAGGCCAGAAGATTTAAGGAGTCTAAACAGATAGTTAGCAACTGAGTCAGGCTGGATAAATGCTTTCCCAGAGGAGGGAAAGCTGATTTTTAAAATAAAAATAAAAATCTTGGCTTCTGGAATCACATTCCATTGTTCATATCTGCTGTGTCTTCATCTTAACCTGCCTGAAGGCTTTTTCAGTGGATTGCTTTATTCTTCTAAGGTGAGTTTGCTTAGAAACCAGGTGATGCTTGCTGTTCGCTGCAGGAAGCATGAGCATCATTAAATAATCTTCTAGTCCTCGTGATTCCACAGAAAAGCTTGGAAACGTGATAGCCAGCTCAAGGTTCTGAGGTTGTGAATAAAGTTAAACTGAATCCAAAATGGATTTTCTTTTGGGTCCCTCGCTTCCACCCTGGCATCTTCTCTTTGCAGAGTTACCAAAATGGGGGCTTCTTTTCCTTTTGCTTCCCAGGGTAGCTGCATAAAAGGCCTGGATGGCTCCTGCAGGGGTTTCCTTCAGTTGGTGTCTCCCTCACTTCTCAGGAGAACCTCAAGAGATTGGAATTGGTTCCCTTCAGGGTCCTCCTGAGAAGGGGCCCTGGGAGGGACACACCAACCGAGGGAAACCCACACCCCCGTGGGAGCCATGCAGGTATGTGGGGTGCAGTTCATCGGGAGGTGTGACATCCAACCCAGGTCCGTTGGAAAGAGTTTTGCCTTTGTGAGATGCCCAGAACCATCTCTGAAAGAAGGACCGGCATACGTCCTTTGGGCGTCCACCAGAGACTGGCCTTTTAAGAGAATTCTTCTTGTTATGGCCGATGAACAAGTCAGGCTGGTCATGGAGGACCTGTTCCTCTGTGCGTGTGTGTGTGTGTGTGTGTGTGTGTGTGTGTGTGTGTTTGTATGTTTGTGCAGGCTCTTTGTTGAGAAATTTCCCAAGGAAGACCTAGGTTCCCTTCCTAGGCAGATGACAACTCCGAGCTCCTGTTTTGCTTTGAGTGTGAAGTCAAGGCAGGGATTTGGGTTTGTTTGTTTTTTGTTTTGCAAATGCACGAAGAGGGAGAGAAAGAGGGAGGGGGGTAGGGAGGGAGAGGGAGAGAGCCTCTCCTCCCGAACGGTGAACTTTCCCAAATAATAGTTAAGGGTGGGTGCTATTGGCACTGAAGCCCCCAGAGAAAAGGGGGAGGCTGAATCCTGTCCCCCGAGGCCAGAGAAAGTGCTGGTGGTCCCTTGTGTGCTTCTGCCTAATAGCCTAACCGGGCAGCCCGGGGGTCCCTCGGGGGCCTTCCCTGCAAGAGCTCTCTCTCTCTTGGCTCCGATGGCTTATTAAAAATGATTTTATAATGAAGTTGCCTCAAATAGCAGCAAGTTTCTGCTTTGTCCTTGAAGCACACTTTGCCCTGCTAAGACAACTCCTCCTCGGCTCTTTTTTTCCACTCCAGCCTTTTTGCTCGGTTTAAACTTTCTTCCTTTCTTTCGCCAACTGCTAGATTACGATTGATACCTCTCCCCCTCAGTGGGAGGGGAGGAACACCTGTCCCCCACCAGCTGCTCGGAACCCTTCAAATTCCTCAAGCAGCCATTAAGGGAGAAACGTGGCCATTTGTTTTCCGCACGGTAGTTGGCCATCAGTCTGGTTGATATTTTCTCCGACTGACAAGGAAGGTTCCCCTTTCTGAGTCTGATGGCAGCCAGGCCTCTCTGATCAAAGCGTGGAAGAGAGGTTGGACCGGTGCTTCTCAACCTTGGCCACTTGAAGATGGGTGGACTTCAACTCCCAGAATTCCTTCTGGGAATTCATCCCCATGGTGGGCTGGGGAATTCTGGGAATTGAAGTGCACCCATCTTCAAGTTGCGGAGATTGAGATATATTGGGTTCGACAGCTTACTTCCTGGAGTCATGGATGCTTCATTCCTGAACATAAACAACCATTGGTCTGAGACAGTATGTCCTGGACAGGGTTCCTTCCAACCCTAAATTTTTATAATCTGTGCAGAAGACCTAGAATGGAAATAAGTGGATCAGCTCTCTAGACCAGTGTTTGTCAACCTTAATACCTTTAAGATGTGTGGACTTCCACTCCCAGAATTCTACCCATCTTCAAGTTGACAAGGTTGAGGAACATTGGGTTAGGCCAGGGGGTCTTCAAACTTGACAGCTTTAAGACTTTTGGACTTCAACTACCAGAATTCCTCCTCTTCCAGTCAGGTTAGCTCAGGAATTATGGGAGTTGAAGTCCACCAGTCTTAAACTTGCCAAGTTTGAAGACCGTTGGGTTAGGCAGTTGGACAGAGCTAGGACTTTGAACAGGTCAACCTCTCTCTCTTAGCACGAAGGCTTTCTTGGATTCTGCATGGCTCGTTCTGCTTTGTTTTGGGGAGCTTGAAGGAATGAAACGGGATCTGTCTCTGAATTGAGAGAGCTGGCAGAGGGAAGCTGCAGCTAGGACTTCGTCCTTCATCTGTAAGGGCACCTTCTCACTGGCAAAGGAGGCCTCCCGTCAGCGGATGAGGAAGCGTCGAGATCCATTCAAGATGGAGGTCCTTGATTCTGGTGACCACTGTCTCTTTCCTTGTGGCAGCTCTTGGGGAAAGTTATTTCTTTATCTCTTAATGCTTCTCTTATTAAACTAGATCTGTCAGTAGAGGAGATGCCAGAAACTTTCCCCAGAACAAAGAGATAGATTTCCTGTCCCAAATCTTAACAACTTTCAGTCGTGCTGCATTCGAAACCTAGTTTGGACTCTTTGCAAAAGACTCTTGAAATTGGAAATGGTAATTTGGGGCAGTGATGGATGTATTGGCAGTAGCCCTCCTCTTCTTAGGGCCTCATCAGGAGATCTTTAACTCACTGTGGAACGAGGGTTAATTAATAAATGGATTAACCATTCCAAGCAGCTTATCCAGGAGTGGTTATTATGTATAACCAATGCTGGAAATTTCCATTTGAGCAACTGACCTCAAATCATCCCTGGGTTTTAGAGGGAGAACTCCAGGAGGGAAGAGTGGGCTGAAAGGGGCCCCCAAATGAGTTTTTCTTCTATTTGGGGGGGGCTTTGTGACCCTTTTAAGAGCAGGCTGTGTTATCTCCCTTTTATACGAGAGCAGAGTGTTATTTGCCACTCAGGAATCCCTGCATCCATATCAGGGTGGCTTAAGATCATGTGTGTGGAACATGCAAACACGCATGTATCAATTTCACACATCATATTGTCAGCATACATTTAAAATAAAAAAGAGTCAAATGTGTCAGTGGGGCCCCCGGATGGACCCTGAAGCTCTTGCCCTCGATTCTAGAGGCCTTTGGGAAGTTGTCGTGTGTGAACGCCTGTCTTCCTCTTCCAGCTGCAGAAACGGTAGTTAATGACAGCCGTCCACCAACTGACAAGTTTAATGGTCCATAAAAATCCCAGCCCTTGGGGTGTCGCTGGATGTTTATTGTCACACAAAGCCCAGGAGGAGATTTGTCATTTTCAGATTGAGGTGCCCTGTTCAAGTGGAGGAGAACAGCAGCACCAGCGGCTCCTGGAGGCTGCTTCAAAGGAGAGGCTCTCAGGACAGTTGAGTCCATCTCAGGAGAGGCAGTGCTGGGCTTGACTATCCTGGGGGGAAGCCCCCCCCCCAAAATCCTCGCTGTCTTCAGCTCCCCAGAGACGAGGCTTTCCTCTCCTGGGAACTGGCTCTTGGTCACCCTTTCCTGGACTTTCTTCCCGTCTTCTAAATGGCAAAGCCACCAGCGGTTGCATCTGCCCTCTAAGGATTGGTCTGCCAACCACGGAGGTCCTTTGTCCCTGCTTTGGTTCCTTCTCCAGATCCTGGCCGGACTTGCACTCAACTATCCCACATGCCAATCTAGCAGACCTCACAACAGCCCAGACTCGCCTGGTTCGCCCGTCAGAGTGGCTGCTTCCCACCCAGTTGCCTCCATTCCATTCCATTCCATTCTCACCAAGAATGCTCTCCAGGGAAGATCTTTACCTCTTGCAATGAATGGTGACGCTCGCAAACCACCCACATGAGAAGGTCTCACAGCCTTTTCATCTCTTAGCTGGGGTGACCTCATTTTTCTCTAACCTTCTTTTTGAGGGGCGGGGATCCATCAATTTATACGGGGCAACTGGTGATTTTTATTACTTTGCAGAATGCCCAGAATGCCTTGGGCAGCATATGATACAGCTTTGGCCAGCCTGATGCTTCCAAACCAAATAATTTATTCGAGGCTGAGATGTGGACTAGACATCCTGCAGAACCATATTTGATCTCCTACAGATGTAAATCCAAGCTAAAATTGTGGAGAAATTTCCAAATTAATGAGAAGAAGAGACGTGGCTGATCGGTTGTAGGGCCAAGGGTCACTTTAATAGACCTCCCACCAGGCGCTGGTCCATAGGACCGCATGAAAGTGTGTGGGCACCTGGAGCATTGCTGAACACGCTTTCCAGTGGTTTAGGATGGGCCGTCCTTTCTGCCTCACACCTGCTATAAACTAGCAAAACCAGAACAGAGGCTGCAAAGCAATAGCAACGACGACTTATTCCAGGGCCTGGGAACAAGCACAAGGCTTAGGATTCCTCTGTAGGATCCTGGCTGCTTCTTTTTATTTACGACATTTGAGTTAAGGCGGTTGTCCCCCAGGGAAAGGGATTTGGAGGCAGAGGTGCTGAATTGTCTTCTCTCCTCACCCCAAATGCAAGGACAGCGACAGGAGATCCGATTTGACCTACCTAGGCAGATCCTCAAGCTGAGCTCTGTGAGACGATATTCAGGGATCCAAACTTGGACCCAAATTAGATTCCAACCCAGTAAAGGAGCATCGCTGTGCAAACCAGGGGAATCCGGAGTGGAATGGGAAGGAGTTTGCCAAGAGTTCCAGATTGAGCAAAATTCTACAAAACCTATTTCCCACCACAATTTCAGGGGACTCTCACTTGGTACCATCTGCTGAGGCCTAAGCTAACCAAAGGACCAACCCACACCTCCCTGGGGAACAGCCTCTTCCATGATTCCTAAGCAAGGAGTGATGGGAGTTGTAATCCACACCTTGGAGAGCATCAGATGGAAGGGAGGCTGCATTAGGCTGCTCTCCTATGAAACCTACCCCTATTTTATGTATTTATTTTTATTTATTCAATGTATATGCCTATAATGCGACTCCTCTTTAAAGTCTCATCCTAAAAAGTTGCTCAGGTTTTCTCTGAGATGCTCCCAAACACTCCTGCTAAATTTTCATTTCTGCAAACTTGGGACTTGCCTGGAAGAGCTTACAGTCTCTTTATCTGGGCCAGGATTCAGGGGCTGAATCTGCTGGCTTCAAAATCCAGCTTCTGGGGAGGGGGAAATTGCAGGGGGGGGGGAGTGAGAATCCTTTCAGTAACTGGCATAATCCTTCCAGCAGTTACCACACCAAGAAGCCCCAGACAGACAGCTCTGCAAGTGAAATAAGACACAGTGGAAAATCAGCTCCAGAAGGAAACCCACGATGTCAGGATTGGATTCCGGGGCTGGGCACACCCTCCTCTTGTGATGCCCTCCCCAAAATAGATGCATTAGCTTATGTAAACTTGGCAATACGCATTCAGTAAACACGCACCAACTTACTCATGCTGCCTGCATGAAACGTAGCCACACATAAGGCTGGACTTTTGAGTTTGGTTCTCCCCACTTTTGTTTAAAGAGGAAACCTAAATAGCCACGGCATATTTCTCTGTCTCACCCTCTGAGACCGCAGAAGGAGACCCTGGTGCAGGCGGGAGGCTGTCGGGACCCAGCTGGGCACCTGGAACAAGGCTGGAGTGTGTTTTCTTTGCCCGTGGAAACGTTCTGGCACCAGCTCCCTGGACTAAACTTGGAGATGGGTGTCACACGTCTTCATCAACTTGGACTAGATTGAAGACCCCGACACCAATGCAAACATTTTCTCAAAGGGCTTTCTGAGGTGCCACAAGACACCTCTACAAGCGTCCCAACCCAATAATTTAAAACTTATCGACAAGTGCAATTTACTTTAGTTCTTCTATCATGGATTATAATATGAATGGACGCCAAAATCAATTCTGATTTTATCTCTTGGCAAAAAGCAGCCTGTTCTTGGGGAAAACACCTGCTTCTCACCTGAAAGATAAGGAGAAGGAGAAATCTGCCTCTTGATGGACATGTCAGCTGGGATTGGGTGCACACTGGGGAAATTCTTCTTCTTCTTTTTCTTTTTCTTTTTCTTTTTCTTTTTCTTTTTCTTTTTCTTCTTCTTCTTCTTCTTCTTCTTCTTCTTCTTCTTCTTCTTCTTCTTCTTCTTCTTCTTCTTCTTCTT
>JANHFN010001770.1:52318-67123 GCA_032468175.1 Toxicocalamus goodenoughensis | reverse complement strand
CTCCTCTCTGTGGCAGCCCCTCAAATATTGGAAGGCTGCTCTCCTGTCTCCCCTGGTCCTTCTCTTCCCTAGACTAGTTTCTGTAACAGTTCTTCATTTGTTTTAGTCTCCAGTTTCCTAATCATCCTGGTTGCTCTTCCCTGCATTCTTTCTTGAGTCTCAACATCCTTTTTATAGTATGGTGATCAAAAATGGATGCAGTACTCTAGGTGTGGTCTTACTAAGGCTTTATAGAGTGGTATTAGTACCTAGTTTACCTCCATTTGCCCATCTGGGCAAAAGCCTTTAATTCCATCTGAACTAGCTACATAAAAATGCACTTAGCACATAAGGTAACAGGGTTGCAAAGAAAAAAATTGGCCATAGACGGACATTCTTCCTTCATTATTACATTTCATGAAGAGTCCCTAAAGATTGCGGAGGTTATCTGGCAGCCCCATGCTGAACCTCTCAGAAGCATGTTGTCACGATTAGAAAATCTCTTCTGGAAACTGCATCTAAACAAGGGCAGGTCCTCTCTTTCTTTCCCCCCCTCCAAATAAAATATTGTATGACTATATACATCTGGTCTGAGATAATCCAACCTGGAAGTAATTCTTCCGTGCATTATTAACCCAACCCAGTAAAATTTAGGATGGATCTGGCTGGAGATTCTGAAAGGCAGAAATGTTATTTATTTGAGTGACCCAGTGCTGAACTGTAATACTCTTTAGAGGCCAAAGAATTAAAAAATCAAGTTGAGCTTTGGGGTGAAATTCCATCTGAGTCTTAGGCCTGAATGAATCAACTGAGATTTAATTGAGAGGGAAGATTTGAGATTCAAATCTGAGATTCCAATTCAAGATTTAAACGCAACCAGGCTGCAAAGTTCGAGTATAATATAAATGCGGTTATATGCGAGAAAACAAGGCAACCTGGTGTTCCTTGCATCTGTCATGAGTTCTTTTGTGTATGCCCAAGTCAGTGGGCTCCAAAAACCCAAGGAAGTCAACACAACTACAAGGTCTCTTGGCAACACACACAATTCCATCTGAACTAACTCAAAGGCTAGTAACTGCTAGTAACTGCTCACTATTCCCCTCTTTCCCATTTCTACACCACCTCCTTCTCCTCTTCCTCCTCCTCCTCCTCCAACTACAGGTAGTCCCTTGACTTACAACAGTTCATTTAATGGCTATTTAAAGTTACAATGGCACTGAAAAAAGTTGGACAGTTGTTCACACTTACAACCATTGCAGTATCCCCATGGTCATGTGACCAAAATCCAGGCACTTGGCAACTGACTCACATTTATGACCATTGCAATGTCCTGGGGTCACCTGAGATCCTCTTTGCTGACCTTCTCACAATCAAAGCCCAAGGGGAAGCCAGATCCACTTAACAACTGTGTAACCAAATTAACAATTGCAGTGATTCATTTAACAACTGTGGCAAGAAAGTTCATAAAATGGGGCAAAATTTACTTCACAAATGTCTTACTTAGCAACAAATATTTGGGTCTCAATTGTGGACATAAGTTGAGGACTATCTGTGTTACTATTTATGAGTCCTACTGCTAAAGAACACTATGTTTTTCAGTCTGCTTTAGGTTGCTTTCTGGTTGCTTTACAGAAACACACACACACACACATCCTTCTTTCAAAGGAAGGAAGCACCACCATATCCGCTGTCTGTCTACTCAACTTTTATAGCTAAGAATTGCTATGCTGGCCAAGGGAAAACTCTTAAAGACTGGAAAACGGCAGCATAAATGATGTTCATTTTGAAGGCCTTCAACCTGTCCTCTCACAGGGTCCAAACTGAAGAAAGAACTTTTATGGCAAGAAGGTTGCAAGTGAAGGAAGATATTGCAAGAGGAAAGTAGTATATTTGACGATGACCTCCAGTACAAGGGGTGAAGTAAGATGCAGCTCACAAAAGGCTATGACTCTTCTGTAACCTATCTTAGCTCATTTTGTCCCATCTCTTCCGTGGAACAATGCTAATCATCTCCTCTCTAGAGATTTCTTTGGATAGGCAAAATCATTCTGCAGAAGATAGTCCCTAAAATTAGGGGGTGGGATTGTACTGGTTCGGACTGGTTCTATAGAACCGGTTGTTATGATTCTGTGCAGTTCGAAGAACTGGCAAATTGTGCTCCTGGCTGGCCCCACCCCTCTCCACCCGCCCCTCCCTGCCCAGTCAGTCCTTATCGCACATGCACAACATCACACGCATGCCCGTCATCAATGACTGCATTCTTCATCACCCAGTCACTCCTTAAAGTATGTTTTTTTTCCCCTCCTGACAATCAGCTGTTCCTATAATCAGTTGTGCCAGGATTCCCCTTGCTGTCTTACTGCTTCACCCAAAAGGCTTCCCTGAGGTCCAGGAGGCTCAAAATGGAGCGTGTGTGTGTGTGTGGGGGTGTTGCATGCCCCATTCCCAGGCTCCTTTTTTTCTCTTCTGGAACCCCAGGGAAGCCTTCTGGGAGGAAGAATGCCCCCCAGGAGGCTTCCCTGAGGCCCAGAAGCCCCCAAAATGGAAGGGCTACAAAAAAAGAAGAAGCCATGCCCACCCTGTCACATGCCCACCTAGCTATGCCCACCTATCCATGCTTACAGAACCGGTTGTTAAAAAAATTGAATCCCATCCCTGCCTAAAATGCTTCCTGACTGAGAAACATCAAGAGCTTTATACCCCAAAATCTGTTGAATTAGACTCAAAAACTCAAAAAGTTAGTCAAAGCAATGACTACAAAACAGGCATGGTAGCAGCTCGAATCCGCTCGAACCCTAGATCCCAATTCTTCTTCATAAGCATGTAGGGCAGGGGGTGATCAACTGTGACCCCTTTACGACCTGTGGACGTCAACTCCCAGAACTCCTGAGCTAGCCTGGATTATTAAACAATGACAAATGCTCTTAAATGTCAAACATGCCGGGGAAGGCCTTGACCCAAAAGATGAAAGCCACAGATCTGGTCCATCCCTTCAGTTCCAGCTATCTCCAAGCACCTGCTGGTCTTTTCTTCCTGGAATTTTAAGGAAGGGCAGAAACAAACTCTTTTGAAGCCAGTATTGTGTGCTCATGGTCCCACGTTAGCTAACAGCCTAGCAACGTGACCTGCATTTCCTAAGTGTTGCTGCTGAGAAGCATGTTCCGTCAAAGTCCAGATCCAAGACATTTTTGGCTTTGGCTTTCCCACAGGCTGAGTGCCAGGAATGAAACTCAGCTTGCTATTAGTGAGTAAGGTTGTATATTGTTCTCATTCCATCTTCTGTACACTGCATGAGTCAAAAAGAGGGATGTGAGGCAGACCCCTCACATCCCAGACATAAACTGTTTTAACTCCTTCCCTCAAAACAATGCTATAGAGCACTGCACACCAGAACAACAAGACACAAGGACAGTTTTTCCCCGAACGCCATCATTCTGCTAAACAAATATTTCCCTCAACACTGTCCAACTATTTACAAAGTCTGCACTACTATTACTATTAACTTTCTCATCACTCCTTATCACCCATCCTCTCCCACTTGTGACTGTATGACTGTAACTTTGTCGCTTGTATCCTTACGATTTGTATTGACTGTTTCCTAGTATGATTTGATTGCTTATTGTACCCTATGACTATCATTAAGTGTTGTACCTTATGACTCTTGACGAATGTATCTTTTCTTTTATGTACACTGAGAGCATTTGCACCAAGCCAAATTCCTTGTGTGTCCAATCACACTTGGCCAATAAAGAATTCTATTCTATTCTAATTCTATTCTACTCAGTTTTGTTCTGTTGTTCTGTTCTGTTCTATTCTATTCTATTCTATTCTACTCTACTCTGTTTTGTTCTGTTGTTCTGTTCTATTCTATTCCTATCCTTCTATTCTATTCTATTCCTATCCTTTATTCTATTCCACTCCACTCCACTCCATCCTATCCCATCCCATCCCACTCCACCCCATCCCATTTTATTCCACTCCACTCCATTCTATTCTTCTATTCCTATTCAACGCAGAGAATGATTTAATTCGGCACCAACTCACCTATCACCGCCAGGACGAGGAACAAGAAAGCGCCAGAGAGGTACAGCTTATCTGGACCGAAAAGTCGGAGCATCTTCCTAAGGGTGGCCTTGTCTTCTTTTTTCCGGGACTCCTTGGTGCTTTGCCCTTCTGCCAGGATCCCCCAGAGGAGCCGGGAGAAGCCCACCGCCCCGTAGATTGCCAGCCACCAGGACCAAGCGGCTGAAGAGACCAGGAGGGGAGGGTCCCCCAGCCAGGGTCCCACCAGCAGGTACAAAGGGGGCAGGATGCTGACAGCAGCCACCATGGAAGAGGACATTGGGGAGGTCCCACCCACGGAGAGCAGGCCCCAGGCCCCCCAGAGAACCACCAGCCTTAGAGCGGCCTCCAGCCAAGCCGCTGTAACCCCCAGGGGGACCATGGAGGAGCCCCAGTCAGCCAGCAAGGAGAGCAGGATGCGGTCGCAGAGAAGCAGGGGAACAGCCCGAAACATGACAGGGCCCAGCATCTTGATAATGGTCTCTGGGGAGAGAGGAAGGGATTACTGGTTATGGGAATCAGGGGATTATGGATTTAAGAGGATCACTGCAGAAGATCTTAGGTCCCTCCATTCAATTAAACGCCCAAGATCCTGTATTTAATCAGCTGACTTCCCAGCACAGGATTCCATGGCTGCAGCCTCAATATTCAGAGTCTCAGGGCAATTTTGGAAAAGGTCACATTTTCACTAATTTTGGCTTCTTTGGTTACCGGACAGCTTTCTGCATATTTTTAAATCTTGCTTATTGTACCCTATGACTATCATTGAGTGTTGTACCTGATGATTCTTCACTCTTGATGAATGTATCTTTTCTTTTATGTACTCTGAGAGCATTTGCACCAAGACAAATTCCTTGTGTGCCAATTACACTTGACCAATAAAGAATATTCTATTCTAAATTCTATTCTATTCTAATTCTATTCTATTCTAATTCTATTCTATTCTAATTTTATTCCTATTCTATTCTATATGCTAATTCTAATTCTAAATTCTATTCTACTCTTCATTCCAATAAATTCTATTCTATTCTAATTTTTTTCTTATTCTATATGCTAATTCTAATTCTATTCTAAATTCTATTCCATTCTATTCTACTCTTCATTCCAATAAATTCTATTCTATTCTAATTTTCAATCCAATAAATTCTATTCTATTCTAATCCTACTCTAATTTTAATCTTATTCTATTCTATGTGCTAATTCTAATTCTATTCTAAATTCTATTCTACTTTTCAATCCAATAAATTATATTCTGTTCTAAATTCTATACCATTCTAAATTCTATTCCATTCTATTCTATTCTAATTTTATTCTTATTCTATTTCTAATTCTGTTCTAAATTCTATTCTATTCTATTCTATTAATTTGCAGCACGTTCTCAGGTCCCAGGGCTCCCTCAGCACTGCTCTTAAAGGCTGAAATCAGAATAATAGGGTTGGAAGGGACCCTTTGAGGTCATCTAGTCCAACCCCCTCTGCTCAAGCAGGAGAGCCTATACCATCGCAGACAAAAGGCTGTCTAGTCCTTTCTTAAAAACCTCCAGTGATGGAGCCACCCACAACTTCTGGTGGGAAAAGTCGTTTCACCGATTAATTATTCTGACGGTCAGGAAATTTTTCTCCTTAGTTCTAGGTTGCTTCTCTCTCTTTCTTTCCAATTTCCTTGGGGAAACACCCCCCCCCCGGAGCTGCTGTCAGAAACGTTTGAAATATTCAGATCGGAGATTTTTTTAGGGTAGTAAAAGATTTGAACGCCGCTCCCATCCTCCGGAACAGAGGCGCCACGCGAAAAGAGGATCCCGAAAGTTTAGGTGCGCGCAAAGCAGAACCAAACGCGTCCGGGTTTGATTGGGGTTTGTTTTTTGGGGGGGCAGGGCAGGAAATCGGAGATCCAGCCCTCAGGCGCTTAAAGGCGGAGGTGGACTGCGCATCCCTCTAACCCGCCCCCAACATGAGCAGCCTGGCCCTTGCGGGATGGGAATGATGGACAGGGGAGTCCCTCGCGCCTCTGGAACCGCTCGATCGTCCAGACCAGCCCGCTCTTTCCCCATCCTCTCACCTTTGGGCCGCGGCCGGGGAAGCCCTTCCATGGTCCTCCTTGATCCGAAGCTTTGAGCCCGGATGGGCTTCCCTCTCTGCCCCCAAAGCTCGCCGAACCCACCGCCTCCTCCTCCTCCGCAGAGCCGAAAATCCCCCAACGCAGCGCTTTTGCTTTCGGTTTGCGCTCCTCGTTAAGGTTCCTATGCCGTCGTTGTTGCTTTTTGTCCTGAGGTGCATTGGTTGCTAATGGGCCTCCTCCCTGGAGTAATTCAAAACGCTACCCACCACCTGTCAGGCCTTTCGGGGTAGAAGGCCTGGATCCTTGAGGGATCCCCATCACCGGTCGTCTCTCCCATAGGGAAGAGCAAATGCACCCTAGATCCTCGGGAAGAGAGGGGTCTCCAACTTTGGCCACTTTAAGCCCAGAGGACTTCAACTTTCAGAATTCCCCAGCCAGCTGCATGGGGAATTCTGGGAGTTGAAGTCCTCTGGGCTTAAAATGGCCAAGGTTGGAGATCCCTGTAAACATCACCTGCCTGGAGACATTTGTGGGACCCACCCTCCAAATGCCCTTTTAAGACCTCACAGTCCAACCTTGGCCACTTGGCCTGCTCAAGCCGGAAACCCTACCTATACCAGCAAAGCTGGCTGGGGAATTCTGGGAGTTGAAGTCCCCCAGGCTCAAAGTGGCCAAGGTTGGAGATCCCTGTAAACATCACTTGACTGGAGACATTTGTGGGGCCCACCCTCCAAATGCCCTTTTAAGACCTCACATTCCAACCCCCTGCTCAAGCTGGAGACCCTACCTATCTATACCAACAAGCTGGCTGGGGAATTCTGGGAGTTGAAGTCCACCGGGCTTAAAGTGGCCAAAGTTGGAGATACCTGTAAACATCACTTGCCCGGCTGTAAACATCACCTGCCTGGAGACATTAGTGGGACCCACCCTCCAAATGCCCTTTTAAGACCTCACATTTTCCCCAGAAGTAGGATTGGGGTGTTTTTGGAGCCCCTGCCCAGAGTTTTTGTTTAGTGTTTTTTTTAAAGTGTTTTTTTAATGTTTATAACAAAAACAAACAAATAAAACCATCTTTCAGTTTTCTATTGTGTCGGTTGGGTACATATACCTTGTGCACATAATAATATCATACATTTCTTACTTATATTGATAACCATTCCAATCGATATTTTATATCACATCGGTCAATTGTTGTATTATCATTTACATTGTGATCATTATCTTTCAAAAATATATTCCATCCTTACCTAACTTATATTCATTATCTTATTCGATCCTAATCAATCAGTTATATTATTGCTATTATCACATGTTTAGTTTCTTACTCTTCTATCTAGCCATTCATAGACTAAATTCCAAATCTTATGCTAAACTTTTTCTTCCTGTTCTCTAATTGCCATTGTCAATTGTTTAGTTTGTGTTGTTTGGGAAATGGTGCTCACTCCCCCCCTTCCCCCGCACAGAAACTCTCCTGTTATCCCAAATTTCTTTCCCCTTTTTCCCTAACATCATCATCCTGGCTCCTCAACGGATGCATCCAAGGCTTGCACTTGTTCTTCTATTTCCGTGATAAAGTGAGGAGCACAGCAGCAGGGGTTTGTGTTATGGTGGGGTAGGTTTTTCCAAACAGGGTGGAGCCAAAGCCAATTTGCAGAGGGGGCTCAGAAACCCTAAGGGTGGGACAGTTGCTGTGTATGAGATGCAAGACCCGAATTATTCAATACTCACAAAAGAGGAACAGGTCTGGTTCACAATTTAAAGGTTTATTAAAGAAAATAAAGCATTTGCAAACGGGCCTTCAAGTCCCTTCCCAAGTGGATTGGGTTCAAGAAGAGCAAGCTTCCATATTCAAACAATGCATTTTATCCTTTGGGGAGTCTGAGGTGAAACACAGAATCATAGGACTGGAAAGGACCTCAGAGGTCTCCTAGTCCACCCCTCAGATCCAGGCAGGAGGAGACCTAATACCATCCCAGCCTCACAGTCTATTTTTGAGAACTTCCAGTGAGGGAGCAGCCACAATTCCAGGATGTAAATTATTCCACAGATTATAATTGTTCTCAGTGTTAGGAAACTTCTCCTGACTCCTAGGTTGGATCTCTCTTTAGGAAGCTCCCACCCATTGCTTCATTCCTGCCCTCTGGGGCTTTGGAGAAGAGTCCATCCCTTCTTCTCTGGGAAAGCCCCTCAAGGGCTGGAAGACAGTGAACATAACACACCGCCTCAATTCCTCTGTTCCACAGGCTGGGCGTCCCTGGCTCTCTCGAGGGATCCTCACTCCATCCAACCTCCCTTCATCGTCTCTCTGGCTCCTCCCGGCGCTCTTTCCAGGCTCTCGGGAATCCTGGAGACCGGAAGTGGGCCCAGCACTCCGGGGGGGGGCTCACTTGGGCCCCATAAACCTGGGCAGCTCCACCTGACCCCCCACTGCGAGGGGCTGTGCGGGGGGGTCTCCCCTCCCGCTCGCCTGCGCCCCTCCCCCCAAGAGGCGGAATCCCTGGAAGGGGATTTCCTGATGGGACTTTCGCTTTCCTTTCCCTCCTCTCTCGCCGGTTGCGCCTGGACGTCTGCCTAGCAACAATGACGACATGCGAATACTTTTTTTCTACTGGTTGAGCCTGGCCAATCGCGGCCTTTCTCTGGGTTGTTTCGCTGTTGCTCACGCGGGGCGCGTCTTATTCTGCCTGCGACTGTCCAGGAGATCCGAGGGCTGTTTGAGGGTCTCGGGCAAGATGGCTCTGCGCTCGGCGCCCCTCTGGCTCCTGGTGCTCCTGGCCACCGCCCTACAGGAGAATTGCGTTGGTGAGTCCCTTCGGGAGTTCCGGCCTCCTTTTTCTTCCAGGGACTTTTTCTCTCTCCGCCCCCCAAAAGTTTATTCCCAGAAATAGAGTCCCTTCCATGGTAAGGTCTCACACACACACGCAGACACAATCCTACAATGACAACTTTGAACAGCAACATGACAAGCAAGAGTCAGCAATATCAGGGTCACAATTAATCAGCCAGTTGTCATCCCTGTACCAGTCTCCTTGGGTGATCCCCTTCAGAAAGACAACATAAGCTATCCGAGGCCCTGAAGAACAGTTCGGATTTTGGTGCTCCATCTGGGGAGTGAGGCTCACGTGTGCCAAGGAGATAAATGATCTCCTTCAAACTTAGCCCTTTTCTCTCATGGAAATGTGGGATCTCCCAGAGATCCTCTTCACAGGGAAAGCATGCATTAAGGTTTGAGATCCAGCAGCTTGCTGGTGACCTTGCTGCTACCTTTGGTGAACCCTTTGGTGATACCTGTTTTCCACAAAGAACATTTCTTAGAGTGTTTGGTGCGAACTGACATTGTGCTCAGCAGTTGATGAGTTGATTCTTGACCTGTTTTGACTTGTGCAACTCCGAGAGAAGCCAGAAAAAATATTTCCCCAATCCGTCGGTGTAGGCACTCCACCCACAGATGCTTGGCTGACGTCAGTGGGAGTCTGCCATGGATGCAGGGAAGCAGGATCAAGCCTTTGGCTGAGAGGTGTGTTGAGTTGTTGGTTTTCAAATGTTCTTGTGTGTTAATGCTCACGCTGGCCTGGAAATACCTGTTCAGAGGTAATCGCGGTGCCTAGGTCAGCATATCTCAACCTTGGCCACTTTAAGATAGGTGAACTGCCACTCTCAGAATTCCCCAGTGCTTCAGTGGTTCTTGAATTTGAGAATTGGGAATTGGGTGACCTGCTAAGGGAAGATGCCTCCAGATCAATTGGATGACAGTTCTCCTCAGTACCAGCGTGGGCACCTCCTGCACTCTCTGCTCTATAATTTCTAGCATGGTGTACTTGGATGTCATTCAGAATAGCACAATTGTGGGGAAACTAATCTTGTCACAGCCACCGTATTAAGAGTTTCCTCGCTCTCACTTCCTCCTAGGACTGGAGATGGGAGCCTAGTCAGAAATCCATGGAGAAATAGTCCACAAAACTCAGAATGCAGAAAAGGAGATGGGAGTTTCCAGGATCTGGGGAGCCCTCAAACTAAGATTTGGGACCTGGAGGCCTGTTGCTCATTTACAAAACTCCTTTGCTACCCACAGTCCAAAATCTGCCCGTTAGGCTCCTCTTAGGATGTGATTAATGTACAGTTGGGCAGAATTGATCCCTTGGGTGTGTTGATTGATGATTGCTCACAGCAACTCTCGTCATTGACCTGAGGCATCTCAGAAGTCTTCTTCAAAGAGTCAGGAGCTCAGACCATTTTGCTGGTGCTCGTCTCCAAAACCCTCCTGAACTCTGGGTAGTGGAATTACGATCGAATCTGCCAGCCTGGCTGTTTTTCTCCTCTTTTGTCTCTCCTTCATTTCATCCCAAGAACGTAACTTTTCAAACCACCTTCAGGGGATTAATCTCCTACCTAACACCAGCCATCCAAAATGATGGGTCAGACAGTTGGGAGGAAGCCCTTCTCTAACTTCCTGAAGATGTGTAGCTGAGCAATGGCGAAGGCCAGAAGCATTGTGGAAGTCTTGGAGACCTCTGGGCAGAAAAGGTCCAGTTATATTCTACCCCATTATCAGTAGAGAGACAATCTGAATTGCAATGCCTTTTAGTATTTTAAGTAAATATGAATATTGTCCTGTCTTCATAGATCCAACATTTCTCATTCATCAACAACTTATATGAAATGTTATCATTAGGCTTCCAGGGGTATTTATTGTCCAAAATAGAGTATTTTTTTTAGGTTGCAGTGAATTTTGGTTGCTTTGCAAATCAGCTCACTTGTTTTCTGCCAGAAGGGCAGCTCTGTGTAATTCAGTGTTCTGGATTAGTTTGGAAAGTCCGTCCACTTACTAACCCTAAACATTGTGTTTGAAGGGGGGCAGTTTAGGAATTGGATAGCCAAATAATCTTTCACTGGATCAGAAGTACTTTAAAAGAGAATGAAAGATTTGCTTTGTCTGAAATATTGGCATAATAAAAAAGAGCTTTGGAAAGCTAAACGGGGAAGGTAAATCTAATCATAGTTATTGGCTACAGTACAGTAACAATATTTATTTAAAACATTACTTTCATATGTGTGAGTGTCACTGTAAAGAAGTAATTGGATACATGTTTAAAATGTTTGTATGCCTTATTTTCTTATCCTTCTCTCTCTCCCACACATACATTTTTAGGTCCATGTTTTCTTTTTCTATAAGTTCTTGTTTTTCTTTATTTAATGTTAATTTCCCCAAAGCTGGTATATATATTTTTTGCTTTCCAGAAACAAAAACAAAACAAAAAACCCTGTTTTTGCTTGTATCTTTCCTGGTAGTTTCTCTCATATAATGCAACATATTTAAAAAAACAAACATTTTTTGTTTGAAGTATTTTAAGAACTGAGCAAGCCAGCTCAAGGTTTTGCTGTAGCCAAGCAAGAAAATTAGAGATGAGAAACTCAGCCACGTCTCCTCCATTGTCTTCATTCATGCAACTGACCAACTATTTTTATTTTACTTTTCTCCAGCTCATCACCAAAGCCAGATTAGCTTTCTCTGTTAACCATCAGAAATACAAATGGGATGGGTACTGAGTGAAGTTTTCTCTCTTATATATTTTTGTTTTGAATGTTGCAGATTTTCTTCCAGGCCCATTTAGACATTCAGCCCAGATCAAAGGAGCTTCTTTCTACTTAGCAAATAGTAGTTTTGACATTCTCATTTCCATCAGAGGTTTTCTGAACTTTCTGGCTGATCTTCTACCAGAGTCCTTTGGTGGGTCTTGTCCTTCCTCCCGTTCTATCTCAGTGGGTGAGGTCCTTTCTCCTGGCAGGGGCCTGCTTAGCTGCTGATGGCTCTTAGGACTTCATCTGGATCAGGATGAGTGTTACTCTAATGTTATTTTGTGTGCCTTGAAGATACGTTGATGGGTAGATCAGAGTTGTGTGTTTTTAAGTCGAAGGGAAGAGAGTCTTTTGTGGTGTGGCTTAGCAGTTCCACCAGAGAGCTACGCCTTTCCTGGCAGGGCCCCCGTGCTGTCTCATTCTGGGCAAGAGGCACCTCTGGCCAGGTGGGGCTCAGCCTGCTCCAGGCGCTTCACGCACATTGTCACGCTGGCCTTGGAAGGGCCTTCAATCAGTCTTGGGACTTTTCCTTGATTTCCCTGCCGTTCCTGTAGTCTGTGCATATCTCTGTTCCCACAGGAGGTGGGTGAATCCGCCCCTTGGATCTCATCAGCCTGCTAGGAGAAAAGGAAGAACAGCCTCATTTTTTTGCAGGCACGATTTCTTTTTAGGGAAGCATTCAAATAGGCAACTCTGCCTCCCCCCGTTGCAGATGATGGGTCTGGACTTTGCCATGTTTGTCCTGGGGGCAACATTTCTCTCCTTCTTCCCATTCTTAAACTTCTACCTGGGTTCAGATTCACAAGCAGAAGCTTAAATGTAGTTTCTGAGGAGATTTATTCTCATTCCTTTCTGAAAAGGAGGAGAAAGGGTGCAGCTGAAGGCACCAAAGATTTACCATCAGAGAAAAGTGATAAGAGTAACCTGGCTGGTTAGGTGCGGTGCAAGGAATCCAGAAAAGAAACCCATTCCAAGGTCAAAAATGGAACTTAAGGGACGTTGCTGTAGAAATCTGGGAAGGTCTGCTAGATGGCCAAGTGACCCTTTTCAAGAGAAAGCCAACACATCACTAACTCTCTTTTTTTCCGGAGAGTTTTATGCGTCACCTGCAGCCTTTGTTCCTCTCCATCTAATACTCAGCAAGACTCTGCTGCAAATATATCTGGATTTTATGCTACAAAAACCCACACAGGCAGACTGAGGTTTTATTTTCCGGTATGGAAAGGGAGGCATCTCCTGTTTGCTGATTCAGTCTTTGCACACATGTTTTTGTTTTTGTTTTAACAAAAACAAGAAGTGCAGATTTTCCTGGCCTGATAATTAAATTATTAAGTCAGTGGCTGTTGCCATATAAAACCTACCTGCGCAACTTGTGAAGCGCTCAGGGAGCAGCTGTGGAGAGCTGGTTCATCCTGCTTGATTCATCCCAACCTGCCTCGATTTACCTGTCACGCCCTTTCTTGCCTACCTGGATCCCTGGGCAAGGGTCATGGCTAAAAGCCTTGCCTTTTCTCCCAATCCAGCAGGAGAGTCATTTTCATTAGGATAATGATGTGAGACAAAAGCAACAAGCTCCCCCCTCGTGTCCCTGGGATCCTAATGTAAAGCCCCACCCCTGTTTTTCTTCCCTTCCTGGAAAGCACCACAAGACAACGAACTGAGGGGCCCTTGGTGCTGTCTGGGCTGGGGTGTTTCCTTGCAGACATTTCGTTCCCCAACTAGGTAATATCAGTGCTGAGCAAAACCAACTCTCCTCTAAGCACTGATGATGTTACCTAGCTGGGTCATGAAACGTCTGCAAGGAAACAACCCAGCTCAGGGAGCACCAAGGGCCCCTCATTTCAACCCTGAGCTGCAGATATTGATAACCATGAACGTCAGAGTCCAGGTTGAAGAAATGGCTGAGACAGAAGGGTGGCCGCCATGCCATGGTGGGGGGCGGGGAGGAATTGGCAGCTCGGGCAAGCTTTTTGGCTTCCAGCTCAGCCTTTTGAGAGTCCTCTATTACCGGAGCATCTAGGGCATTCTAGACTAAGCCGAGTGGCCAGGCAGTGTGAACCCAAGAGGTGTATAATACAAGGTGCTGCCTAGGGCTGGGGCTGGTAAACCTTCACCTCCAAAGCAAGCCTCAAGATCACTGAGAGATTATCGGGTTGTGTGGGTGCTGATGACGTGCCTGCCTGCGTGGATGGTTGCATAAGACTATTTTTGGGTGGGCCACTGAGCCACATGGGCTCCAGTGTGCTGGTTTCCTCTTTGAGTCCCTGGCAATGAGGAAGAATTTGGCTGATAAAGAAAGAGGGGGGCTGACATGTTTCTGGCCCATCTGAAAAAACTGATTTAGTCAATACGTTGTTAGGCTCAAAACCAAGAATGACACTTGGTGATTCTTCCAAGTTGAGTTCTTTATTGTTTCACACCTAAAGACCAAATCTTGGCAGACTGAGGTTTCTACCATCTATCTCTAAATAAACTTTATTAGTCTTTTTAAAAAATAAAACAAAAAATAAATACCATGACGTCAACAGTTTTGTGACATTCATCTCATCCATTTCTATCTTTTGTGCATATTTACAAATATATACCATTTTGTGCGAATATATATATTTAATCTATAAATTGCTTATTTTTAATTCCCTCATTTTCTATCTATCTTAATTCGATCCAATTATACCATTTCCCCCAAATTCTATAGTATTCAGACTCCTCTTTCTCTTGTACCATTAAAGTCAATTTGTCAATTTGTAATCTGGAAACTATTTTTTTTTAATAAAAAGTTTTATTGGTTTTTCAAAAGACAAACACAACACAAATCTGGAAACTATTAAGGAGAGGCTGTCTTCACCCTCTTTCTCTCACAGGTAACATCAGGATTGACTTGCCTCGTAGTTTAAGTGCTGTGTTTGAATGCACATTGAATAGTGCCCTCCATGCTTGGCCACTTTAAGACTTGTGGACTTCAATTCGCAGAATTCCTCAGCAAACCATGCTAGGGATTGAGGTCCACAAGTCTTAAAGTGGCCAAGTTTGGAGACCTCTGCCTTACATCATCAGCACCCAGATTCCAGAGCAATAAAGACCCAGACAGTGGTGGAGAATAAGGCAAATCATTATGTCTGATATACCAAT
>JANHFN010001770.1:35854-50150 GCA_032468175.1 Toxicocalamus goodenoughensis | reverse complement strand
CCAAAGAGTGAAAATATTTTAGTAGTGGGATCTCCCTGTGAACAAAATTGCTTAGATTTGTCATATTTGGGAGGCGCCAGGCCCACAACAAAGGCCGCCGAATGAATCGCAGAGACAATCCTGGTCTTGGAGTTGGGGGAGGGGGCTGGGGGGGAGCTGGGGGGCGCTGCAGGGAGTTTATTCTAGTGGGGCTGGAAGGCCAGAACCCAGCCGGAAAAGGCCACTCGGGGTGCCTAGTTAGGGTTTGGGGAATAAACTACAATGACTGTGTTGATACAACAGGCTAAGCCAGAAGCAAACAAATCATGTGGTGGCCTTTGTGTGTTGTGCAAAGCAGGCAAATAAGCCAACATGGGCTTGTTTAGGAGCTGGTTCTTGTAGCTTAGAATAATTAGGATGTCTTATCTCGATCTATCCACTCTCTCAAATCCACTAGGCTGAATTCAAGTGCCATTCTATACTTGCATGAAAAACCTATCTGGGTTATCCATCATTCTTCACAGGGCGAACAAACCTCATCTCTGATAGCCAGGGGCTGGACTAGAAGACCTCCAAGATCCCTTCCTAGTTTATCTTCTAAGCTTTACTCAGTTGGGCAGAACATGAGACAGGCTGTAGAAAAGGCAGTTTTCATATCATTCCTCTTTCCCTTTTTCCCTTTCCCTTCCCTGTCATTAACTGAATCGCCACGGTCCTTAAGTGAACCCTAACTTCCCTAATTGACTTTTTTTCATTGGACATTGGCTGGGAAGGTCACCAGGGGTAGGCAGGCCAAGGCCGGAGATGGACGAGCTGCTGCTGGGTGTCAGTCTTTCTGAGGCTGTGGCTATTTTGAACGGCCGTAAGGTGAGGCCATAAGCCAATTTTGGGAGAGGTCTTAAGGCCGCAAGGAGGAAACGTGGGCAACCCAGGACAACCCCACCTTGTTGTCAAGGATGGGAATCCCTCGCTCTGGGCTTCCTGGGATTGTGACCTGGGGCTGCTTCCCCATCCCGCCCCTTCCCAACCCCGGAATTTATCTCAGATTTCGACAACCTGCTGCAGACTCCTAACTATGATTGGGAGAAACTGCTTCCCCAGGGCTAAAAATCCAGATTTTTTAAAAGGTGGTTTGTTTCTGTGAGCTGATTGGGGGAGCAGAGGCCACGCAGTTTCTGGTTCCCAGGCTGCAAGAGAGCCGCCTCCTCCTCCCTCCATGGCTGCTGGCCTCTTGTAAGACGTGTCCTCGGCTGCCCTCGGAGCTCAGATATTTGCAGAACAGAGCAGGGATTATGTTCCCGCTGGATACTCGATCCAGGCCAGGCCAGCTCATTCTCCCTCCGTGGGGCTCTGCCAAGGCCGCATTGTCCGGCTCTGTTCGGCTACTCCATTGGCCGGAGAAAGAAGCCGGCCCTTTGGACGGAGGAGCCCTGTCAGCTGAATGAAATGGGAAGGGGGGGGGCAGCGGCAGCCCAGCAACAGCTTCTAAATAACTTGTCAAGATCTGCCCGTTTTTCTTTGGCTTCCCCCCCTTCTCTCCCCCATCTCTCCCGAGTTTGGAATACCAAATTTATGCTGGAGGATTAGCTATCTGGAAATCTCTCTCTCTCTCTCTTTCTTTCTCCCTCTCTCTTTCTTTCTCATTCTCTCTTTTATTCTTTTTCTCTCTTTTCATTCTTTCACCTCCTCTTCCTCTCTTCCATTTGCTTTTTTTCTTTCTTTCTCCTTTCTTCCCCTCCCTCCCTTTCTCTCTTTCTCTCTTCCTTTCTCTCTTCCCTGTAACCCAATGGGCCTCAACCTGGCCAGCTTGAAGATGGGGGAACTGGCTGGCGGGGGAATTCTGGGAGTTGAAGTCCACCCATCTGCCCAGCTTGACAAACACCGCTGTAAACACCCTCCCCAGTCATCCAGTAGTTGGGGGGGAGGGTAACTGGAAGGGATGATGCCCACAAGCATCTGGAAAGCCGCAGGGCCGCGACTCCAGAGTCCATGGAGCAGAAAGCCATCGGTCTCGGTCAGGTGTCAAGAGGACAGGATCCTTCCCAATTGGCTGCAGCCTGCCTTGCTTTGCCCAAGGGCGGTGCAGGAGAGTGTCCACCTGGCTTTGACAAGGCATCAAGAAAAACAGCTCCCAGCTTTTAATAGCCACTTAATGGGTCGAAGTCTGCAGGTGAAGTTTTCCCGTTCTCCCCAATGTTTGTACACTCCAGAAAGAGCTAAAATTAAGGCCGTTGGCTGGAAAACTCACATATCGATCAGTCTGGCTAGCCAGCTTAGGAGAGGCATTTCATCCAAAGAGGGATGCGCTACTAAAGGAGACAAACGCTCTTGTGTGGCTCAGCAGGCCAGCAAGTGTATTTTATTTAGAGGGGGGGGGGAAATCTACATTTACCCCTCTCTTCCTTCTCCGCCCTCCCTCCAGTGCATTTGTGCTACTGCTGAAATGATAAAAAGCGGTTCTATCAACGAAGCTCCATGAAGCCTTGTAAGAGAATGTATCCGTGAACCGAATAGATGTTGGGGTGAACTTGGAGGTCCTATGCCACCCCACACACACTTGAATTTTGATCACGTGTTCATGGGTATTCTGTAATAGTTGTAAGTGTGAGGACCGGTCATAAGTCGTGTTTTTCCCAGTGTTTTTGCAGCTTCAGATGGTTGCTGAATGGATAGTCATAAACAGAGGACTCCCTGTATAGCAATGTTGGTCATAGTCCCATCGAGGTTGGGGCCGATTGAGCCCCTGCTAATCCCAGTTTAATTGCCTGTGATCGAAATCTCTGCTGGAATGCCATCCTTGCCCCTGTTGTATAAAATACGTGCAAGCTGCGTTCTCCCAAGCTCTCTCCTGGCCCATTTGCCAGGCCTCCTAAGTATAATTGTGGTTGGTGTATCTGTGCTGTAATTATCCTTGCATAATTGGAAGGATAAGCATGTGATATCTTGGTGGTTGGATTGCAGTTGGGCAACAGATGTATAAACCTCACTTGTCCACCCTCAAATTAAAACAGTGGCAACCTGTAATTGCCCAGGAGCAGGTAACTTAGGTCGACCTCTTACACAACAGAGCAGAGCAATGCAGCACAAACACTCCTCATCCCTTACTATCCTCATTGTGTAACATTTCCACCCCTTTGTTTAAAACACACAGAGGCCGTCCTCGACCACAAGTAACCCCAATTATTTGTTGGTAATTGAAACATCTGTTAAGTGAGTTTTGCCCCATTTTATGACCTTTTGTGCCTCAGTCGTTAAATGAATCATTGCAGTTGATGAGTTGGGAAACCGGTTGTTAAGTGAATCTGGCTTCCCCAATTGACTGCACTTGTCGGAAGGACACAAAAGGGGATCGTGTGACCTTGGGACACAGTCACTACATGAACTCTTCTAAGTCAAGGACTACCTGTATACACACTCACACACAGACACCACCCCCCAAATAGGTAAGCAAGCTAGCTTTTTGGATAGAATGCAGGCAGGCTTTGGAGGTGAAGGTCTCCCATTGCATCCGTCTTGTGGGGGCCACACAGAGATCATTTCACATTTAGTTGGGAAATAAGTAAGCTTATTGTTGTGCCCACCGCACATCCCAATATCATGTTAACTTTCCAAATGAAGCTCATGTTTCTTCAGCAGATATTAATTCTGGGTTTGGGGGTGAAATGTTTCATTTGGTCATTCCAAAGCTACTGCTAATTGGGTTTCTAATTTCTTTACTCTTTCTTACCTTGGCTAGAAAGTGGGGGACTTGGAATCGAAGAACAGGAACTAGCATAACCTAATCTCTACCATGCTTTGATTTATGGCCACTTCAAGAGGGGTGGGCTTCAACTCCCAGAATCCCTCAGCCAGCAAGGTGGTTGGGAGATTCTCGGAGTTAAAGTCTCCATCTCTTCAAGTGGCAAAGCTTAAGAAACACTGGTTTGTAGTTTTACTATCCAGTGTAGTCAGGGAACCATATAGCAACCTGGTCCAATCTGAACTGAGCTCAAATCAACCTTCAAATCATTGAGCAGGATTGGCAATTTCTTGAGGAGCCGATCTTCTTAAAGACGGGATGTGATGGAGATCTTCCATCTCAGATGCATCCTTTTTGTTTGCACAGGAGCTAATACAGTGCAGATTTTTTTTACAGCGTGGCTAATTCCTTTCAACTGAGCCAGTGTTGGCAAATATGAAGTATGCTAGACATTGGCAAAAGCTTAAGTAGTAATTACAGGCTTCCTAAATCTGCAGAGGATAAATAATTACAGGTTTAAAAGTGTTACTGTGAGCTGCAATATATACCCCCCAATTTTTTTATGTTGCTCTTTTGAGGCTGTAAAAGCACAAATCCTTTGACAGGATTTCTTGAAGCTTGGAAATGGTTCTCATCAGCTCTGATCTCACAGGACGTTTTCGTGTACAAAACTCACTGAATTACTTCTGGTAGACTAAAGATCGCCATCCGTCTCCTGCCTTTTTAAGGTCATTATAAAGCCAAGCAGAGCTGAATTCGGAATTGGTTGTGTGCTGAGCACAGGTTCCTCACAGCCGTCGTCTTATTTCCTCATGGAGGGATTGAGGGCTCTGATTAAAGCTTTGTTCTAAGTCAAGGACATGGAAAGAACATACAGTCGGATGATAAAAAGGCCAAACTTTACAGCTTCTGTTTTGTATCTTGAGTTCTCTCCATAAGAAATGTGTGCCCAGACTGGTCATGGTTTTCATCAAAGGGGAAAGAAATTTCAACTCTCTACGATTTAAAAGAGGGGAAGAGACAAGAGCAGGCAGCTAATTGAAGGGGTTGCCTCCCCTGATACTGAAGGAGCCCCTCTCTGGCAACCTTTGGGAACTCCTGGAGAGCTGGCGGGATCCCAGAAGAGTGGAGGAGAGCAAATGTGGTCTCCATCTTCAAGAAGGGAAGGAGGAGGACCAAGGAAACTACAGAAACCGGTCAGCCCGGGAAGGACTTCAGATGGTTATAGAAGTGGGAGAAGAATTATTCTGTGTCATGATGTCCAAAATATTAGCATTCTTTTGACTAATGTGAATGGTGGAAACATTTGGAATTGACAGTGCAGTGAAAGAATGTATTTAGTCATTTATTCAACAAATATATACGGCTAGTCATCTCCCAAAAGAAACGCTTAAGCTGAAAGGAAAAAGCAAAATAAAATTGCCTTAATGCTGAGGGGGGGGGTTTTCAGTGATGGGGAAAACACGGATTGAGTGATCTGGTGTAGGAAAAGAGCTCTTAAGACACGGGAAACCCTACGTTGTGGCATTGTAGGTACTTGAGTCCCAACTGGTAGAAAAACATGTTTCAGAAGAAAAGGAAAGAAGCCTCTGTTACACTCTTCTGACTACGTTTGTCTACCATTATTGATTGGTTTGCAAAAGGCTTCTGTGGTGTCAGATGTGAGACAATCTAGACCAGGAGTCTCCAACCTTGGCAGCATTAATACTTGTGGACTTCAACTCCCAGAATTCTGGGTTTGCTGGCTGAAGGAAGGTGGACTTGACTCATTTTGACCACTCTAATGGTCAACTGGATGCTTTCCAGGCTTGTTTTCAGTATCAGGAACAAAATGACCTTTCCTTTAAAGCATCACATTTAAGCAGGTCATGTGCAGAAGCCGAGCATTGGCACCAGAGCTTCCCCAGTGGGATTTACAACGGGAGCTGAGAAGGACAGAAATCTCCTTTGTTCTTCGCTGAGGCTCAGACCAACCACATAACTTGATTGAAAAGATTTGAAAAGGTTGCAGGCAGCTCTTCCCCTTCAGCCACCTCCTGGATCCTTGGAACCATGAAATGAAGCCCAGATTATTCGATGCAAAACTATCAATCAGATTACAAGCCACGCCTGCACCATGCCAGCTCTCAATCGATGGGCATTGACGGCAGTGCCACCCTAAATACCCTTCCGTGGCTTGCAGTGTGCCACCGTTGCCCAAAATATTAATGAATTTTGCTCTTTCATTTAATGGTAGACTGAGTGAATAATGTAGATCAGCAGCTAGGAAGTGGCTTTTTTTTCAAAGATAATCATTTTTCCTTAGGCCCGAAGGCAAAATGCATCTTTGAATAATAGGGGTGTCTCCAGCTCACCCCTTTCTGATAATTGCAGGCAGAGATTTTTACACCGTGAGCAACAACCCTGAACTCCCTCATTGTATCGATGCTGTAACTTTGCAAGTCACAATGCAACAATTTTGTATCCAGGCATTCTAAACATTGCAGAATTAAAAATAATTTTGAATGGGAGAGCAAACCCGCCTCGCCTCTTCCCAGGCTGGTTACAATGATGCCTTTCTTCCTTGGAAGCCAACATAAAGCTAGTTTGCTGCCTTTCGGATTCTTTTCTCAATAAATAATTATTTTTAAAAGGCAAACTTGCTTGCTACATTATTTTCTTTTCTGGCAGCCTTGAACTGGCAGGATTAGATTGCTTATTCCTTGAGCAGTGTTGTTTTATGTCCTGTTATTCCTCTTCTACATTTTTAGTTACTTTAGGATTTATGGTAAAAGAATAAAAGGGGGGGGGGAGGAATAAACCATGGTCCTTGTAACGCCATGATTCTCAGAGGGGTTCTGTGCAAAAGGTTCCTTTGCTGACATTAAACTGGGTTTTAAAGACTCAGCTGATGCAAACAGCCTTTGTGCACAAATAAACTTGATCTGATTATTGTTCCTGCGCTTGTTTAATGGACTTATGCAATCCGGAAGCTCCGTATTTCCTTTATCGAAAGCAGATTACAGAGCCACTCTCCTCTGGGAGACTGGCATGAAATAGATTGAGGGGGTGTTAAATATATTAAAGTTAACTTTATCTTGCTTGGAAAGTAATGCTGTCTAAGTTGACCTAAGAGCTAAAATGCTCATTGCTGGAAGAAATTAAATGAGGCCCAGCAGGTTTCCCTGAAGAATTTTTGGTTTTTAGCTATACCCAGTAACTAATTTGCATCCATTTAATTAATTAAATGGTTGATTAATGAACAGTAGTAAACAGCTACTAAGTCAAGAAATATCAGTACCTATTTTTTACTATGTCTAAAACAAGGGATAGTTTCATATCTGTCTCAACTGTTTAAAATCTATTTGCATTTCCCTGTCGAATGGCTCCAGCTAAAGATGTCATTTCACCCAATCCTCGTTGGGCTTTTCAACAGTGATAATGCTACAAGCTGAACCATACAAACCACAGTCTGTTGGAGGGGGGGACCTCTTTAGAAGGTTGGGGTCCTGCCAAGCCCAGCCTGGATGAAGGGAGAGGGGCTGGGTTTTTCTGCCTGAATGCAGCCAGGTGGCAGAACATCGATGGGCCACTTGCACCTAGTCAAATCTTCCTGACACGGCTTGCCCCAGGCCTTGAAACATCTGGCAGATCAACCAAGAATAATTATTTCTGTTTCAACTGCATTCCTATTTTCAAGGAATCTTCAATGCCTCGAGAAATATTTTCCTTCTTTTTTAAATTGGAGGATGAAATGTTTGCTTGAAGAGTTTCAGAGTCAGGATTTTTCAGCAGGAAAGAGATGGGTTTTAGGGCAGCCTGTGCAGGAGTGACTGATTGGACATGGAGTCCATGTGCCAAAAGGAGGGAGCCAACTTTTGGTGAAGGTTGGATGAGACAAAGTCTTGGCAAATGGGGAACAAATTCTCATCGATTGATGTTCTCAATCATCCATATCATGATTGTCCCAAAGATGCTTTTTCCAAAATGCAACTGGTCTTCCTTGGTGTTTTTTTTTCCCCTCTGAAAACATTTTGCTTCTCACCCAAGAAGTTTCTCCTGTTGTTCAGAATGGAAGGAGTTTCTTGGATAAGAAGCGAGACATTTTCAAAGGAAAAAAACCCAAGTCCCCTTGTCTTTTGGAGAAGCCTCTTTGAAGGAGGGCAGGCGGTGCCTTCCAAGGACCTTGAAGAAATCCAGCATCTTCAGTACTGAAGGACATTGCTTGGGGGACCTGGCTCAAAGACCGAGTGCGGTTTGTGGCTCTGTCTGTCTTGGACCCAAAGCTCTTAGCAGGACAGTGTGGAAAACACGCTGACCATTTGTTTATCGGGGCTAATAAGGTGGACTTGCTCTTCTGGGCTTCAGAAGAATGCCCTCATAGTGCACTGCAGGCCAAGGAGTTGTTGTCTTGGTGATGAGGAAGGAAAGGAGGAACCTAGAACATAGAATTGCAGGGTTGGAAGGGATCTTGAAGGCCTTCTAGTCCAACCCCCTCCTTAAGCAGCACGCACAATCATGGACTTGATGATGGAGCTTTCATCCCTCCCTTCGCTGTTCTTTCCCTTCTCAACCCAGGTAAGGTTCCTGACAGAGTTGGATTTTTGCCTAGGAAATTCCCAGTCTTGAACTCTGTCTGGATCATCTCTCATTTTCATAGGTCTCTGCCTATTTCTTGGCCTCAAGGCCAGCCTGATCACCTCCTGAACTGTCCACCTTCCTGCTGATTTCCTGCCTTCTTGCATTTGTATTTTCATCCTAGTTTGATCTAGCGTCTTGGTTTCAGTCCTGGTTCCATTGCTGCACCGACCGTGGGCATTCCCTTCCAGTGCCTCTTTGTAATCTAGGATGGTCCAATAAATCACTTTACATCTTGTGGCCATCTCGGTTCTATCCGTCTTTTCTGCTTCGGCGGTCAAGCTACCACACCACCAACATCCCCCCAAAAAGTGGGGGGCAAAAGAAAACATTTTGGGGGGGGGGCTGCATTTGAGCTGGAAACTTTGCTCCAGAATCCCTTGCAAAGTCACGCAAAGTCACATATTGAGACACCACAACGTGATTAATCAGTTGCAAAAGATCTCTTCTCTGAATTGCTTCTTTTGAACATGTGAAAGGCCTTCTAGTGATTTGGAAGCGTGTCCGTCACAAGGTTCTTGTAAAAGGAGGGAACACAAAGAGGTAGAAATCCAGAATTGATTTTTATTTATTGCGGGGATGATCCATAAGGACCAAGTACTTAAAGGATGCCGATTTAAATGGTTTTTCCTTCACCAATTTCGTTGACGCTCGTGACACCTAGTGGCCTCGGAGAACATTTCTCCCCCTTTTTTCATCCCTTGACAGGAATTATGTTGCCTTTGCATGTAATAGTCTTGACACTATGAGGTTGCTGTTGTTGAAGTGTTTTGTGTACAGCAAGGGTCATTTTTATGTTGCCTTGTCATCCTTTTAAGGCTCTGATGCTACTTTACCTTGATCTGAAGGCTTCTGGGTGGGTGGATCTGTAACACCTGTCGTAAATCATATCCCTGCTGTGTGGCAGGTGCTGGTCTCTGGGTCACACCTTTGTGGAGAGAGGAAGTTTTAATCCCACACGGGTTTGTAACCCTTAAGTGTTGTTCCCCAAACACTTTTCTTACCTATTTGCATGTTTAAACTGATTTTCTTAGCATTTTTCTTTCTTTTTTGCATGCACTAACTTTAGTACAGTGGCTGCTGATTTTAATTGCTATCCTGGTCTCTTTGGCTGCATACCGGTTTCCAAGATACCCATGTTTCTGATTTAACCAAGAAGGCCTGTTATCAAATGCCTGAGGGTGCAAATGCAGCACTTGTTTCGGTCTCATTAAAATAGCTGAGACCTTATCCTTCTAAATGCTATGTTGGCAAAGTCTAGTCTAGCTAATATAGAAAGTAAAAACTCAGTTCTAGAGACCAACTTTCAGAGCAGTCTATCTCAAGCTGGCCAGTTTGAAGATACGTGGACTTCAACTCCCAGAATTTGGATGCTGTGCTGGCTGAGGAATTCTGGGAGTTGAAGCCCACACATCTTCAAACTGGCCAGGCTGAGAAAAAATGATTTCAAGAATATATTTAGTCAAGACAGTGCCTGGCCTTTTAAAAAAATATTCCCTCCTATCCTATCCATATATTCGCTCTTACAAACTTGTCAAAGCCCAAACATTCCCTGGCTTTGGATGATTTAGGTAAATCATATCTAATAATCACGAATTACTTTAGGGCACCTCAAAAATTATTTAGGTAATGGAGCTGAAAACGCTCTGCTATTAGGTAGCCAAACAAGGCCTTGTTTAATTCAGTTGCTTGCTTCCTCTTTGTTAGAAGGGGAATTCGTATTTGTGCTCCGAAATATGTATGAGTGTCAGGGACTGTATAGCGACATATTTAATCAGTCGATTGAGAAGGAGCAAAAATGGGCTTTTCTAAGAAGAATTGCTGTCATTTTTTGATAAGTGTAGCTTTCTGCTTTTCAGAGGAAAGAAGCTTACAAGGGAAAGAGTTCCTATTGTAGTTTATGCATTATTCTGAATGGAAGGTTTACGAATATAAGCCTTCTCCATTTTTCTTTAAAAAAAATATTTTCTCCTCTTCCTACTTTCTCGACTTTTATTTTGTGACTAAGTGACTACGTTTCAGGAAACAGATACAGATAGTTAGCCTGCTTCTCTTTCCAAGACAATTCTCTGCATTTTTGAGGTTGGCTGCATAGCTACAATTCATCATACATCTGGAACATCTGCCTGTTGGCACCCTTGCTCTGCTCGGCTCCTAGTTCCATCTGAAGCAACAACGAAGTAGAACAATTACAGAAGAATCTGGTGGCAGAGTGATACAGTATGAAACTGCACAGAAGCAGCGCCTGGGTTTTATGCTAGTCCACATGCAGGATATTTGTGGGCGCTGCCTTCCAATGTGTAAGGTAGTATACATTAGGACCATTTCCTTAAGGACAAAAAATGCCCATTTGAGAGAGTGGATTTTGACGTACGACTGCGAGATTCACTTAACAACTGCCATTAAAAATTGATTGAAAAAGTTGGCTCTGGTGATGTGGTGCCTTGACTTATGGCCACAATGATTTATGACTGGAATCCCGCTCCCAATTGCGCTCATAAGTCGAGGACTACTTGTAACCAGCAATGGGGGCCTGGCTCACCTTGCCATTCCTCGATCCCCAAAACACCCTCTACTGCTTCTCCGCTTTAATTCCATCTTTGACATAGTCCAAGATTAGAGGATCTCTTCCCCGTCCAGCCATTCCGTTGGGGCGATGCAGGCAAAAACCAAGCCCAGACTGAGACCAGCACTTGCTGTGGATCAGGTGCTGTGGCCCGAGTGCTTGAGAAGGACCATCCCATCAGCTGCATCTCACCGTAAATGAATTTGCCACCTGTTCCATCCTGGTGGATAAAAGTCGCCATCATCCTGGCGTGTAACTCCAGGAACGATTATTCTGCGAAAGCTGAATCTTTTGTAACCCAAAACTTTTGCCTTCAGAGCTCAAGGCAGGGCGCTTCTCTGCTGTGGGTTGAAGGTCTTTTGAAGAGTGGTTGAGTGAAGGGTGGCAGTTTTGTCCCTTTCAGCTGGGTTTTGTGCAAGGCACTTCCAGAAGATCTCAGCCAAGGCCATCCAGAAGACTGCAAGTGATCCATATGAGAAGACCTCAGTGTAACCAATCAGAATCTCCCCGTGTCTTCCTTAAATATAAACCAGACAATTTCCAATCTGTAGCTAATTTATCTTCGCCTGGAATGAATTCATTTTGTATCATTTGGAAGCTTATCTGTCCACCAGATGTGATGGTCCTGCTGGCCAGGAGACATCTGAAGGACAGCAGATCCTGGGGGGGAGGCTCTGGATCCTTGGGAGGCTGTGAAATGGGCAGACTTGGCATAAGATGAGCCCATCCTGGCAACAGGGAAATCGGGCTGCAAAATGGTATTTTTAATCTCTGTAAAAATTGTATTTTTAATTTCTTACTCAGTGGGCCAAGATTTGAGTAATCAAGCTTTATTGGAATTTTATCTGAACAGCATCATCTTTGGTAGTGATTTAGCTTTTACGAGATCAATGCAATTGCACATTGCCATCTTTAGATCTGTTGTGGTTTCTCTTCTCTGCACAGTTTTGGCCAAAGGGAGATCTCTTGAGTCCAGTCCTTCTAGGTTTGGAGACTCTAAATCTGACAACATTGTGCATTTTAAAGCACCCTCTCAAATGACCCATTTTAATAACCTGAAAACGATTATATAACAAGCAGCCATAAATTAGTACGAGGCCCTGGGGGAACCATTCAGCAATGAATAGTTCATGTGGTAGAATGTTGAGCAGGTTATTAGTTTTCCGTGTACAAATGCTGATCAGGGAATGCTTTTTATAAGGTATTTAAAAGAAAATATAATTAACTGGTGGCTTCTGTTGCAGCTCAAATTGAAATTATTCCATGCAAGATCTGCGGAGACAAATCTTCAGGAATCCATTATGGTGTGATTACCTGTGAGGGTTGCAAGGTAAGTTTTATGTTATACACACACCTGGGGGGGGGGGGAGAGACACACACACACGTGCACAGAAACACACTTGTGTTTGTATGTGAGAGAGAGGAAATTATTGTATCTGTTTATCCACTGACTTATTTGTCTTTCTGGTTAGCAATATCAATAATCTGCCGTGGATGGATTTTAAAACTTCTGGTTGCAATTTCTCTCCTGAAGCTGTGCAGCCATCCTGGTGGGATGCATTTATTTTTCATCCTGTCCTTGAAATGAAAAAGGGCACCCGTTACATATTGGAAGGGCTTTTGTCTAAATTTCAGGTAGCGAATTGGGCACAAAATTTCAGCAATTGAAGGTTGAGGGGCTGCCCATTATTCTTTGTCCTACTTCTTTTTCCTTTCACGGGGGTGTCGCTGTTTGTAGTGGCAGAGCAGAAGAGCTTCTAGGGCAGGGCTGTCCATATTTGGCAACTTTTAAGACTTGTGGATTTCAACTCCCAGCATGGCTGGCTGGGAAATTCTGAGTGTTGAAGAAGGGGCTTTTTTTCAAGAGGCAATTGAACTTCCTTGTTTTTCTTTGAAGAGGTTTTGCTGCTCATCCAAGAAGCTTCCTCTGCTCTGACTGGATGGTGGGGAATGGAAGGACCATCCAGTCAGAGCTTGAAGAAGCTTCTGGGATGAGAAGCGAAACCTCTTCAAAGCAAAACTACAAAGTTGAGTTGCCTTTTGAAAAAGTACTTTTGGGACATCCTGAACAGTGATTAAACAGTGATCCTAATTTTCGGGGCAGAAGCTGAATTTCCAGGCTAGAAGGTAGAAAAATCCTTTGCAAAGTGATCCCAAAGTTCTGAAAGTAGAATAGAAGTGTGTGTTGTTTTTAAAAATGTGTTTGTTTTAAAAATCCAGAATTAGGGTTAGAAAATTGGTAGAGTAAGGAAAAAACAACTGCCTGGTTCCTAATTGGCAATTATTGGAGTATTGTGAAAGGTAATGATACATGGGAATCTGTAAGTGTTAGCTATAAATCATGAGATTATGAATAAGTCTTTGTTGTTACAGGCTGGTGTGTATCCCTTTCAGAAGGCTGCCATTAGAAGGCAGCTGTCAGCTGTTTTCTTGTAATTAAACAGCCAATGAGCAGCTAATTAAGACATATGTGTATACAGAAGTGGAAGTGGGCATGTTAATGAACTGTAGGAATCAATTCATTAAATGAAAATTGTCAAAAGACCAAACACCAAAAGCTTAGAGGCTCACAGCCCTGCCAGGTTCCCCAAGCAGTCAGGACAGAAGGAAGACAGAAGCACGGCCAGAAGTCAACAATGGGCCCTTGGTTTTCTTTGGAGGGGAAAGGAAACCATCTCCTCTTCTTCAGACCAATCCCTTGGCCTTCTCGGTGCTCCCAAGCAAATGATTTAGACCGGGGGTGCCCAACCTTGGCCACTTGAAGACTTGTGGACTTCAACTCCCAGGATTCCCCATCTGGCAAGATCATGATGCCCTCGGGGCCCTGCCCTAAGAATGGACCACATGGGGCAAAGTCCTCGGCTTATGACCATGATTGAGCCAAGCATTTATGTTGCTAAGTGAGATGTTCAATGAGCTTTGCTGCATTTTACGACCTTCCTTGCCCCAGTCATTAAGAGAATCACTACAGTTGTTTAATCACACAGTTGTGACTTCACTTGTGAGAAGGTCGCCAAAGTGGATCACGAGATCCCAAGATGTTGCAACGGTCATAAAATACGAGCTGGTCGCCAAGCACCTGGATTTTGATCACGTGACCCCGGGGAATGCTGTAACGGTCGTTAAGTGTGAAAAAAGATCCAAAGTCGCTTTTTCCCCCCAGTGCTGTTGTAACTTCAAATGGCCACTAAACAGATGGTTGTAAGATGAGTGTCAGCTTTGGAAGCCATATTGAGAACAGATGCTTCCACGATGCCACATTTTGAGCCTGGGAAAGTGGGAGGGGGGAATTTCTGGGGGGTTATGTAGTTAAGACATAACAACATTCTTTTTCTAATTCAAGGTCATGTTATTGTGTGCATAAGTGAGGGGAAGTCTCAAGTTGGGACGGATGG